>OX463844.1:9028755-9125822 GCA_949825065.1 Odontocerum albicorne
GGTCCGCCTTTCATGCGTGTAATGCCGGCGAGCTCTGCGCGGGGATTAAACCCGGTAAACCAGAACTTTTATACAATGCAAATATCCATGATGAGATATTGTGTACAATTTCCATTTTTCCTGCGGCAAGCGAAAACTCATCTCTCTGGTAACACTTCCACGGACTGCCGTTTTGAGTAGAGCCGCTTGTATACCAATATCGAAAACTGCGCCCGTCGTTTCTAAACTTCACATCACTATTTATTCAAACAATTGACATTTTTTTGATAAATGAAAATTCTCTAAAGATATTGTAGCTACCTACGTCCCCTAAATAATTGTCAAACATACTTTATTGTTAATATTGTAAACATACAGGGTCAACGACCGATGAATTATTTACAAATTGTCACAAACTAGAAATGTCAACAATGTTTACTCACAAATAGTATTTGTCTATCTCCAGCAAATAAATGCACTACCCGCTACGCTGGTGCACGCGCGGGAGTGAGACAAAGTATGTGTTGCGAGCATATTCACTCACTACTATAAATTACCTACTCGTAGACAAATAAACATTATTATTTATTATTCATTCAACTGTCAAGACTTGTATTATTTACCCGCTATTCACTTTCGCTTTTATCCGCATTCCTGAGTTTTATATTTAAAATAAATACAAATCAAAATCATCACGACGTATCAAGATAAGCAACTCGCTACATTGATGACCCTGAACGAAAAGGAACGCAGAATTCGACTAAAACGAATATAGCGATGTCAGCATCAACATCATCAGCACGTCCTAATAGGACACATGCTACATTGATAACGAACATCGCTACAATATGTTAACTTTGTGGCTAACATTCAATATAATAATATTTTTATACATTTTTTAAGTATCATATTACATCAAGTATGTAATCTAACTAAATACAAACTTATTTACTAGTATTTAGTGACATGGGTTTAAAAACTGTACTTTCACAAGTGCGGATGGTAGCGATTAGATATATGTCATATAGGAGTATTAGAGCCAAACAGCTATATAGCGATGTAAAAATAATGCTATTGACCAACCTAAAATCATACATTCCTGGAATTTTACTCACTTTTTTTTTTTTTTTTTTAACCTGACGAGTTTATTGCCATGTGACAATCTCTTCCAACCAATCAGAAATATGTTTTTATAGGCCCTAAGTGTTATTTTGTACGGATTAATAAAAAATGAATTTCACATATATGGGTGCTGTATCTTCACAACTTTACAAAAAGGTTGATTTTGTTTCTTTGAAAGTTTAAATTCTTCTTGATAGCCAAGTGAAAGTCTCTTTCAACCAACTCTACAATTGTTTTACAAAGTCTTGAGTTAAATAAAGGAGATTTATGTTATTGGTGTCTTCTTCCAGTCACTGTTCCAACTCATTGCCTAGGTAGGCTATTGGGGTCGGCTCTTCTCATTTTCAGGCTGTATGCTCTTCGGTTCTGGGTGTCATTTTCATCTAAGCCGTTTCTCTGCAGGATTTTGGAGCATTGAGTCATCCAGGAGTTCTTTGGTCTTCCTCTGGATGGCTGTCGAGGAAGATCCACAGATATTGCCTGATTTACCGTATGGTCTGGTGGTCTCTGTCTTATGTGCCCATGCCATCTCAGCTGTCGCTCTTCCCGCTTACTATTTATGTCAGTGACTTCCAGGCTACCACGAATGCGTGAGCTCTTAATTATCTTTCAGTGATACTCCTGCCGACCACTTAAGCATTCGCATTTCTGCTGTTTCAAGTTGCCTAGAGTAGGAGCTGTACATAGTCCAGCATTCTGGGCCATATACAATTGCAGGTCTAACGATGGTCTGGTATACCTTTCCTTTCAGTTTTATAGGCATTTTTGGGTCACACAAGACTTCTGTTACCGATCTATTTAATTTATTTTATTGATGTAGAGGGAAAAAATATTCACATATTAAAATAACAAAAAACAGCAACAAAAAACATAGATAAATACAAGGTTATTGATTTCTTTTATAACAGGAAAAAAGAGAGATTTTGGAAACATGGATGATGGGAAACCAAGAAATATTACCAAGAAATATAACGTTATATTTCGAAGAGAAGATGAAATGTTTTTTAGTTCGCTTTTTGAAGCATGGCAACGATAGTGTGAATCTTTGTTAGACGGTAGCTGGTTCCAGAGTGTAATAGCATGGACAGTATAAGACGACGTAAAAAATGAATAGCTGGAAATCCAAAAGGCAATTTATGCTGGAGCGTAATGCCTTGTTTACACGAGCTTTGTACTTATCATTAGTACTTATCGTTTGTACTAAGCTGCGTAATGACAAGTGAGAAGAAATCGTTTACACGTTGGTTTTAGGAAGAGGTATTAGTAGCACGTCATCCGTCCGGAATGGACAACCGCCGCCTTGTTTTAAGAAATGGTTCAAATACCAAAAAAAGAACGAACACGTGCGCTCACTTGCCGTTTCAATTTGTCACTAAACACTTGCCGCGGCTGTTTAGACGACTCTGCAAGCGACAAGTGCTTAGTTGAATTGTGGTGGGGGTAGCTGCTTTTGCTTAGTAAATAAGCCGGCCTCCAATTCAATTACATTTGCCAGATTTACTAATGCTTAGTACTAATATTCTTGTTTACACGTGGATACAAGTGCGAGTGAGAAGCACTAAGCTCGTGTAAACATGACATTACAAGTGGATACAAGTGCTAGTGACAAGTGCGAGTGAGAATCACTAATCACAAGTACTAAGGTCGTGTCAACATGGCATAACGCGATTCTGTATAATTTATAAAAATTAAGAGATTGCATTTGACCGTTAACATTGAACGCCTACGTGCCCAGTACACATAACACATAAAGAAATAGCAGCCCTGACCTTTTGTAGACTGCTATTGTTTAGGGCGATTATACACGTGCAGTTACGCGGCGTATAAATATCCGATTATTTATTTATTTCCCGTAATGGGTCAACAAAGCAATTATCTTTTTTATTTTTCTGTTTGTTTTCCCCCTTATGCGTAAATTTTACGCATCAATTGATTATGCTGCGTTTGCTACATTCAAATGATTGGATATCTCAACTAAAAAAAAAAATATTCTGTTTTAATTTTTAACTAGAAATTTATGGTACAAATCATTTCAGTAATTGATTGGACCTGTTAATTATCGTTTCCAATTTGTTTCGTGATATTTTTATCACGTGAATATTTATACATTTTTTATTTAATATAATTTTGATTGCATGTTAATTGTGGTAAACCATAATTAAAATTTTAATTATTTAAATCTGTCTTGAATGATATTCAACAATATTAATTTAAATAAAGTTTTAATATTTCGTTATTAAAAATAGTTAAACTCTGTTTCCACTTACATTTGCACCTTATACTCATATATGTTTAGTAAGTTTTTCTTCCTTCATTCGTTTTACATACCCAAACTATCTCAGAGTGATTTTCTTCATTTTACTTAATACATAAGTTTTAAATTTATATTCGTTCCTAATCACTTAATTCCACACTCTGTTATTCATCATAACCGTATGATTTCTTATCAATGCATACATTTCCACAGCATATATTTGGTTCTTTCCAGATTTTTTCCACATTCACGCATCACTCCCATACATTAAAGTTTGAACTAGAATACTTGATTTTTATATTGTCCGGTTCAAGTTTATATTGCTTCATGTCTTTCAATATCTCTTGTAACTTATTGTATTTAAAAAAAAAATTTTCAACGCAGATAAATTATCACTAATAACAAAAAAAAATATTTTGTAATTGCAAAGATACTTACAATTTTGTAATAACGCTGATAAATTATAACTACTAACAATATACTTTTAATAACGCAGAAAAATTATTACATCTAACGAAAAACATTTAGTAACAACGCAGATTAATTATAACATTTAATGAAATATATTTAGTAATACCGCAGATAAATTATTACTTGTAACGAAATATATTTAGTAATAACGTAGATAAATTATTACTTGTAACGAAACGATATTTAGTAACAACGCAGATCTTATCCATGGGTTGTTATGTTAAAATGCACATTTCTTAATGTTATGCATCTTTTACCTATTTTTAGGTGTGGATCTATTTTGTTTATGACATGTTCCTATTATTGTTTTATTTTCTTTAAATAAAAACCAACTAAAACTCACGTACTTTTAGAGTCTGTTTTTAAATGTCCTGTTTTATAACGGAGACATGACAAGTCGGTGGATTTAAAACAGAAATTCCTGGTTATTAGGTTAGAAAGTTTACGATATCTAAGCATAAAAAATTAACATTGTTGGGTTTTATTACATGATGGCCTAATATAAGTAGACTATATTTATGCAAGGCCATTGAAGGGTATTACTTTAAACAGTTGCTTTTGTTCATTATGTTAAAATATATATTAATAAATACATTTACACGTGTGGAATACTAAACAATAAACGGCTTTCTTCTGTTTAAGAAACTGCGCCCACCTATGCGGCTGCAGATAAGGTGGAAAATTTGTGGCAGTATTTGCTCTGTTTTTAATAAATAAACCCAACTTTTTAATTAATTTCAAGAAAGGTTATAATTTTATTTTTGTTGTGTTTATTATAAAATTAGTGCCATTGTTTACGTCTTTCAAAATGCGAATTGAAAAAACTTTACATCTCTTTTCAGTGACATGTTTTTCCTGGTTTTACATGTTTTTTTTCTCCTTTTTTTTTCTTCTGGCTGTCGATATAATTTTTTTTTTAATTTTAGTGATGCCTTTTTTCCTTTTACATTAATAATTTTAAGACTTTACGTGATCGTGTAAGGAACACCACAATCCGAGAGGTCTGTGAGGTCCAAGATGTGGTCAGATAGGGACGACAGCGTCGACGATACTGGTACCAACATGTACAGAGAATGAATTCCACAAAAATTCCATACATAGCTCTGCATGGGGTGCCGGATGGACGGCGTCCACCAGGGAGACCACCGAAACGATGGAGAGATAGCTGGAGCTCAGCATCACAGGACAATCCTGCAGGAACAGACTCTTGAGAGTATACAGAAAGTTTAAGAAGAAGAAGATATTAATAATGTAAATCCACCTCTTTACACTGTTAACTTTGTAATTGTATGGTTGGTAGAAAGATATTGCCACTTAGTAATTAACCTACACGCTGAATATTCAATAATTAAATAATCAAAAAATAAATACGAATCATAAAAGTTATAATTTATTCTATATAATTAGTTTTTTATATTAATTTATATTATATTTAAATTTCATCTTACGGTATTTTGTGGATAACATGTGGTGAAAACTATACAAACGACTGAAACACTTGTATGAAACTCACGAACAAAGCATTTTTCATAAAAATTTCTTTTATTAAAAAACGGTATACAACCGAAGTCAGGATAGAAGCAGAAATTTCTATTACCTACTCTGAATTTTGATTTTCTCCTTGCGATATCGTGCTTCGAGTATGTCGCGCTGGAGTCCGGCTGTACTTTGGTATTCAGTGCAAGTTTGGGTGCAGTCGTGAGGATTACTGAAGCCTATTCGAGCTTCGTCTATTGGCAGTGAAAGCTAATCTCTAAAGCTATCGGTATCGATTTTAGCCAATTCTCAACCAGAGGCAGCACATATAGCTCTATCTAGTTGGATTTATACGATGTGATTAACGATATATTATGACGTATAATATATTTTAAAATACGTAATTGGTATCTTAACTTAGAAATAGAATAACAAAAATATTTGAAAGACTTCTAAAATATCGAAAACTCTTTGTGTGTCGAAAATATAAAAAAAAAGCTTCGAAATTTCTCGAAATAATCGGAAATATAATGAATACAACCACAAATTTCGATAGAATATCCGAAAATATATCACATCTTAAGTTTTCGAATTTTTTTTAAATAAGCTTCCAAAATTTCACTTTGAAAGCTCTTCAATTTTTAATTTTATCATAAAGCATTCAAAACACTAAACAAATTATCATAAAAGTCCTCCAATGATTAAAAGCGCCTGAACTAAAAACCAACATAAACAATTTATTTTATTTTAACATGATTAAAACATATATTTTATATTTAATAGGATGCCTAGTTCTTATGTATTACAAGGTTAACAGTATGCTCCAGTAAGGATTAAAACACCCTCAATAAAACCCTCAACCCTCCAACACTTCAAATTATTCTTTGTATTTACACGCGATACGCAATAAAAATTGAGAGTCCCTGAAAACAATAAGCTCATAACTTTTTTGGCACGTGGTTAATGGATTTCTAATTTTAATTTTTAGTCAGATACTAAATCTGAAAAATTAAACCTCCCGCTCATAAACATTGAGTGTCATTGATCAAAAGGTTACTGATTTTTAGTTTCTAAGTAAGAACACTTCGAACATGTTTCAATTATGATTGTTCCCGGGCTAAAGAGATTGTTTTCTAGGTAAAAAGTCCCTCTTACTGAAAAAAACAATAGCTTCATTGTAATATGATAAATGTATCAGTCAATTTTCATTCCGATGCAACGGTTAGCTTAAAAGCGGTTATTATGTTTACCCGTAAAGATATTGAGAGCTACTGATCATAGTTTCATAAATCCAAAGTTTTCAAACTTTGGACATGCTAACCAAATATTATCATGATCGGTTCGTGGACTCAAAAGTTATAATTCATTCAAATTTGATAATAATGATTTCAATAAAATCAGATCCATGTAACATGAGAGCGTCTCCGTGTAATTGCATTGTTTTTGTCTGCCTTATTTTTTGGTTATATAATGTATTTTTATCACGTCAACAAAATAAATAAAAAATACATCCATAATCCCATACACACCCACAGGAAGATAGACACATGCGCATACACAAATACATGTAAATGCATACACATATGTAGTATGTAAATACTTACATACATATGCACATACACGTACATATACACATACAAATACACATATACACAAACATGTACATAGTAATGCCAATGACCCATGATGAGTATAATAGAAGGCATTATATAAAGTGGGTAATCAGGGTGCCTGACGTTGGTACCATCCGAGATGACTCTCTAAACCAATTTATGATAGGTATGTCCTGTTGCATAAAGGGCAAGGAGCTTCAGTACTTGCAGCACATGCACACGAGCGAGCTGAAAAAATGTATCGAAGAGATTACGTGAAGATTAAACCATGCAAGATCGACAGATAATTTTAAAATCAATCCATATCTTAGATCGAGTTTCATCTCAGAATATAAGATGCCGGCAAAAGGAAAATCGGATAATTTTATGCAAACATCTCCTGAAAATCACATACTAAAACTAATGCTTGATTTTATTAAATAAAAGTAGGTTTATACGAGGTTTAAACCGTTGATCCCTTTAATAAAAGCCTGCCTCATTAAATATTAATTGAACTCATTAAACGGATAATACAATTTTTTCGATGAATTATTCTATAAGTATTTCTATAATATTGACGAATAATTTTTATATACAATTGTGCTGCAGTGAAATAAAATTCCGAGACTATGTGGTAATCACCTGTATTAGTAGCCCTTCATAAATATTATTTTTGTTAAAAAAATATATATTTTAGAGTATAGATCAGACATATGCCTAAAACGTATGTTAACAAATTAATCATATACGATATTTGAATAAAATGATTCAATGTTAACCTGTGATTTTCTTAAAAAATAATAAAATCAAGACTTAAAAGTTTCAATGTACTCAAAATTGATTAATTTATTTCAACGTTCAGATTTGTGTATAAACTGTTTGAATAAATGTGTGCACATGTTATTTTATTGTTTAGCATATATTTTTGTGTACAAAAGTTTACAGAAAATTTATGATTATTGAAATTGACTACCTCTGAGTTCTTGATAAAATGGTTCATTCCAACTCGGGGGGTTTGAGTTTGATTCCTTACGGTACCCGAAAAAATAAATCTTAGTTTTGTAAACTAGTTTGTCTGGTAACAATATTCACACGTGCTACATCTGTGCGAAAGTTGTTAACTTTTCACGCTTTTCATGCAATAGCCTGTGAATCGAGTTCCAATTCCGGTGACTCTAAGCCCGAAAGTTCATTTAATGGGGCCTAAGACAACGTTGTGTCCTGGTCAAGCTCTCTAAATCTTCCATCACCAGATCACACTACTATATGCATAAATAAATAAATAAATTGAAATTTGAATAAATCAAACATTTTTCCGTAAATTTACCTTAATACAACAAAACAAAGTTTCGCTGCATTGATATACTCGTATTTCAATATTTTTTTAATTTAAGGGCTATATACATATACATAAATACCAATACGACGTTTTCCTGCTGAAATAGGCAGAGAGTATAGAGTCATTTCATGTATTATTCAAAGTGCACGCTTTTCTACAACATTAATTCGGATCCTTTCAGTGTTTTTCCACCTTCAGGTTTCAGCCGCGAACATCAAAATTGATACTAAAATACTATTGTGGACTATCATCTTCGCAAATTTTGAAGTAAGGACTATATGTTTTAGTTTAATACCAATTACCATTCATTTCTTTCGTTTTTCGACAAGAGTTTGCTCTTAATTGAAATATGATTGGTTTTTTTATATGTGAAAAAATATACGCCCAATTCAAATTGTGTATAACCTAAAATACCTAACTAGTATAGGTTCATATAAAAAAAAGAAAGCAATTTTAACTGTCTCCGTAATTTAAAACTCTTATACATTTCGTTTGGTGATCTCTGGTCTTCGTTTACAGTCAAGTCCTCATTAGCCGCCAATAGAGAGCCACATCTACAGCATCCAGTGAAACATAAAGTCACGCCGCACTCTTTGCTATCAGTTCGCTGAATCGTCTCTGAAAGCTCTCTCTGGAATCTGAATGATATCGGAAATTGTGTCAATTAGGCTAATGGCGATTTATCTGGAGATTCCCATTCAACGAAATTGAAAGATCGCTTAAATGTTTTATCGACTGTGAAATTGCTTAATAAGAATTAATGAGTGAGACGGCACTATTCCAAAGTAATTTGCTTTTTAAATTTTCACAATCTAAAAAAGTTCTTTTATCCCTTTAATGTTTTTTCATTATTATAAAGTTCTAATAGTGTTTTTTAAGAAGGAATTATTCTCCAAACGTTCGAAAGAGGGTTGAAAAATTATTGTTAATGCTCAAGTTTGTAAAGACATTTCTTCGATATTCTTTGTATTTTGGTTTCAATTGTTCAGTTAAATTTGATAATTGTTTTATATCACACTTTCTTTGTATTATTTCGATAATTGTTTTCGGTGTATTTCGAACCTGAAAATAAAGTTAGTATTCGAAATAACCTTCGGAAACTCACTGGGACGTCATGGGGGGGGGGGGGGGGGGGCACATCCACATACATTTCGAGTGTCAGCTCTTACACCGTATCCATTGTGAAATTGGCAGAGAAAACAGATTTTCACATACAAATCAAACCGAAGCCTTTGCTTTTAAATAATTTGAAGCAATAAGTATTTTTTTAATTTAGCGAGTTGGTTGTGCTTGTGATTTCAGCAAGTTCAGCCACGGTTGTATCGTATGCAGATTTCCACGATTTCGCTTTTTCTACATTCTTAAATCTCTTCAGTAACAATCTTATATTATACGTGATCAAAATATATTTTACATGAGACAATCGAGTTATTATCGATCTACTTGTACCGTGTAGTTTAGACTTTTATGTTAATTAAGTTACTCACTCTCCCCACCCGTTTAAACCATTTTTAACATACGTGTATTTCTTTATCTCACACATTCATTTCTGGTCTCTTCATTTTTCCTTTATAAATTGGCATTCCAAACACTTTCTCTTAGTGTACGCATTTCTACAGTATTAATATTTTTTATCCTTATTCTTCCAAGTTAAAGATTCACTTCCATCAAGGTACAGGCATTTCCATCAAGGTACAGGTACATACATCAAGGTACAGGGACTTCCATCAAGGTACAGGCACTTCCATCAAGGTAAAGGCACTTCCATCAAGGCACGTGTACATACATCTAGATACAGGGACTTCCATCAAGGTACAGGCACTTCTATCAAAGTACAGGTACATACATCAAGGTACAAGCACTTTCATCAAGGTGCAGGTACATACATCTAGATACAGGCACTTCCATCAAGGTACAGACACTTCCATCAAGGTACAGGTACATACATCAAGGTACATGCACTTCCATCAAGGTACAAGTACATACATCAAGGTAAAGGCACTTTTATCAAGGTACGGGTACATACATCTAGATACAGGCACTTTCAATAAGGTACAGGTACATACATCAAGGTACATGCACTTTCATCAAGGTACAGGTACATACATCAAGGTACGGGTACATACATCTAGGTACAGGCACTTCCATCAAGGTACAGGTACATACATCAAGGTACAGGCACTTCCATCAAGGTACGGGTATATACATCTCGGTACAGGCACATAAAGAAAACATACCTGCATACCTGTACAGGATTTTTGGAGTGGTTTGTATAAATATACCATAACGGCAGATTTTCCTATCTCAATATATAATACATTCTTTGCCTACTCTACACCCATAAACCTTTTCCTACAACTCCTACGATTTCTCTATTTTTTTATGATTCCTTCGGTGGTTTGTCCTGTTATAATTATTAGCACAACCTGGTTTATTTATTGCTAAGTGGCAATTTCATCTTAAAAACCAGAAATATATTTTTTTTGAATCGAATTGTTGAATTGGGTTCACCTGGCGTATGATGTATCAGGTTTGAAGAGCGAGAAAAGTATTTAAGACTCTTGGGAGTGGCTTTTCACAGAACCACTCCTTCATTCGAAGCTTTAGAACGTCACCCTTGGTGTTGAATTTCGCTGTTAAGGGTTTTAAAGACCATGTGTAAAAACCACACAAGAACTTATTTTAATAAAATTGGGTACCAAATTAAATCGAATCCATTATCGCTGAGCCAGAACACAGGCATCTTACCAACTAAGCCACGGGGGTCGTCACTTATGTTAGATGTTTTTTTTTAACAGAATCCAATATTTTTTTACAGCGACTTTTTTATAATTATCGAATATCTGATTAGATTTTTAATGTTTTAAATAAACCATTTATAAATGCAAGCTTTAAAAATTTTCAAGATAAAAAAATTTCAATTGTTTTTCATTCCAATATTTTTGAATGCTCGATATTATCCCTGTTATTTTAAAAACGAACTCAGAATAAATTGGCGAGAAAGAAAAACACATTCTTTTGTTGAATAAAAAATTGAGGGGGAAATATTTTGTTGAGTAAAAACTTTTTTGTGTTCTGTATTACAATGGATAACATTTTCTTTACAAGTAATCATCAAAATGGACTCAGTACATTCGGTTAGTACAGCATAAAAACATTTCCAAGTACACACAGGTACTTCGGAATACTCTGCCTGTATTTTTCTTAATGTGGAATCGGTTAGTGTCAAGTGGATATTGAAATGCCTGCAAAAATATTTTTGTGATATTTATTTTATTTCTTTTTACATAACTTTTAACATATTTACTTTTTACATTGGGTGCCGAATTCAATAAAGATAAAGGAAGGAAAACCATTTAGACAGTCGATCGGAGCGTGGTTGTTATTGCGACAGGATTTTGAGTACTTGGGCTTTCAGGATGAATGACGTGTGGAAAAGATTTGTGTGGGCTCTTGAGTGTGGGTTTCTTCATGTTGTTTTTCTGTTTCTATATATTAGTGTTTCTGTATATTTTTGTGTTAATTTTTATTCTTATGATTGTGTATGTTATGTTATGGGATGAACATTTTTGGTTTTATTTTTGTTTCATTTTGGTTTCATTTTTGGTTTTACTTTCGTTTGTGTTTTTATTCTTATGATTGTGTACGGTATATTATGGGATGAACAAGTTTGGTCTTTCAGGAGTGATGATGTGTGAAGAGTTTGATTCCGCATGATGTTTCCAGTTGTAATTGAGTGTTACTGTTTGTCAGGTTGATGAGAACGTGCAACGGGGTTTTGTTTTTGTGTAATCAAAAATCGGAAAGAAGTATCGATTTATGTTTTCATGCTAAATATCCTCAGTGAGATACAGAAAAAAAACCTAGTTTACTGGGGATACTACAAATGAAAGGCGACAAACCCAGATCCATTAAAATAATGTATGTCTAAATTAAATTACCTGTTGTTTTTTTCGCAAATTATGTATATTTCTTGTCATGTGTAATAATAAATAAATAAAATAAAATTAAATAATATTTCTTCGTCTTTTTTATCACAGTTTCAATGTATCGTATAATAATATTTAAAAAACTAGTTCATGCTTTATTCATTATATAATATTCTTAAGGCAAAAAAAATGTTACATTTAAAATAAATGAAAAGATATAATCACAATAGCAAAAAAAAAACAACATGTAAGACTGCAAATATACACATCAAAATTATTACAAAAGAAACACGAAACCATATAGTCACTCGAATATAGCTATTAGGTGCGCAAGAAAATGAAGTGGCAATGCGCAGGACACGTAGCCAGAATTTCAGCCTCGTGATGGACATCCGAAATAATCCAATGGTACTCAAGAAGTATAAAGAGGCCCAGAAGAAGACCGCTAGATTTATGAAATTAGGAAGCATTGCAGCATCACGTGGCATCAACGAGCAAAAAACCGAACTATTTGGAGTCAACATGGGGAGACATTTAACCAGCAGTGGATCGACCCTGGTTGACAATGATGATATAGCTATTACCACAATACGGGACCGTGTAAATGCGGGCAGCCTGCACTGTACCAAATCAGACATCACTCTTGAAAATATTATTGTATTGGATTACAATTTTGTTGTATACAGTACAACATGGCGGGCTTATTACCCTGTGGCAATCTCTTCCAACCAATAAGGAAGCTGTTTAAGATACCTTAAGTGAAAACCAGATTGGAATCCTTTTTAAAAAAACCTGGATTCCAGCGGTACTCGACCCGTAGCCTCCGGGTTGGGAGACAGGCGTCTCACCAACTTGACCACGGAAGTCGTTAATCAAGTGGAAAGAAAAATATAGATGCACACAAAATTTAAAAAATCACTTAGTACAAAGTATAAGTGCAAAAAAGTCAATATTGAACCCACAAAACATATCTCAAGATACTAAAATATAAAATAAAATCAGAAGGGAAAGAAAAAAAATATCAAGGGAAATATTTAATACTAAAAATTTAACATTAAAAATAATAATAATAAACATTGTGGAGGTTTAAAGACATTGTAATTTGTTTTATCAAACACTGTTTATTCAACTTTTTGTAACGGTATAATCCTCCCGGTTTCAAGGTTTTCATATCATCATCAAGCGAGCACAAACAAGACTTGTTTGTGCTACCCTGATGATGAGGTGAAAGCCATGAAACCGGTAAGATTACACCGTTACAAAAAATGGAATAAACAGTGTTTAATAAAATCAAATTGCAATAAAATTACAGTTTTTACAATGCCGTTTAGACTCTCCCCAAGGGCGCTTTAATTCGGGATACGAATTTATTATTACCGCCGGATTAAAAATATTACAAAAAAGTTGAGTGTTAAGTGAGGTGGTGGCTGTGGTCATTCGATTAGGAATTTCCTCGCATTTGCATATGGTTAGAAAAATACATTTGATAAGAAAATCTCAGAAAGCTTTCTAAGGCAACACTAACTACAAAATAAACATTTGTAGATCTTCCAAAATGTGGAATTAACACATTCGGCTTTAGACGTTGTGCAGTGTATATTGTTTTGTTAATATATAATCATACATTTTGATAAAACCTTCAAAAAAGGTTGTATTCAAGTACTTCCTAAACCTGCATATGCCACCCATATTTCCAATCTCTTATTTTTTTTGAGTAACATCGGGAATGGAACCCGAAATCCCTGGGTGGAAGTCAAGCGTCTTAGTACTTCACAGAGGTCGTCAATAATATTGTTAATAAAAGTGAATGTTTTTGAACCTGTTTTAGAAATCTAGATAAAATTTCTTTACTTCCTAGTGAAGTTACAAATGTTATTGCCCAGCCTATAATTTAAAGTTTTCATATAATTTTCTGGTCATTTTGAGGCAGACCATTCCACGCCACAGAACTAGCAACGGGAAAAACTCTGTCATAATACCCCATCCTATGAAATCGATCTTCCAAAATAACATTTTTCAAACATAGGTCCAAAAGATATAATGGAGATATTCCATTAAGAGATTTGAATACAAAGATACTAAATTTGAAATCAATCCTTTCGCAAGACTTAAGCCTATTTATGCTATATATTTGCATAATTGGGATAATAAATTGCTCAATATTTAACAGCAAATTCATTTTAACAGTATACGAGTACATTTACACTTAATTATAATTAATCTTGTTTTTACGATTGGTTTATCACTAATAAACAATTAAGACTTCTCATGTTTCATTAGATCCAAATAAAAATATGTTATAATATGGATCCGAAATACTAAAAAAAAACATTTATGGACGAATGTCTCAATCGTACCGTGAAAAATTCGCACGAACAACTGGGAAGGAAAAAATACTCGTCGTTTTTTACCAATTTGAAAACATTTGGGGGTGAAAGAGTACTTTAACTGCCCTATTCTTTTAGGCCCAAGCCACCCTCTCTTACATTTACCCGTTCTATCCATCTCTAACTGGCCATTTCACTCCCTCCTCCCCAACAGGCCGTTCTAATACTCAAAATCATTGCTTCTCAAATATTAAATACTTTAGTCAATTGTTATCGTCATTCTAATATTCGATCGCATATACTCCAATTTTATGTAGTATAAGTTCATTTTCTTTAGGGTTAAACATCTTGTTTACCTATATATTATTCTAGATGTTTAATTCAGAAGGGTATTTCCTGAATTTTAAGCATTGACAAGGGAGATTTGTTATTCTATTCGTATTTTGTTTTGATTGTTTTTTCTGTAATTTTTTTAATTTTAGTGTTATACACTGGTGATTTCAAGCACAGCACGTGTTCTAACTTTTGTTGATTTTTTAGTCAGTATTTATTTTTTTGTTTCATAAATGTTCCTTTGGTTTGTAAAGGTTACTAAAATGTATATTCTTTCAAAATATAAAAACATAAAAAATGGTGACCAAATCAAGCCTACCAAAACACAAGTAATAAACATTTTCCTATACTAACATGCAAATAATTTTCTTTTATTTCGGGTATGAAAATTTGGGTCAATGTATAAAATATTGTATTTGCTCATTGCCCCTTTTGCCATTTCAATTATTTTATTTTGGGGTAAATATAGTTACTAACTGCTTGAAAAGTAATAATGGAATGACACTGAGAAACATTGGCACTAAAATACTAGAACATTAGCGTTGTCTACCCCCATAACAGTTTTTTAAGAATTTGCAAATCATATTTTTGAGATAAATCATAATTTCGAATAAAATTGAGTTAAAATTTAACATATTTCACAAAAATTATAAGAAAAATAGTGAATTTAGAAATATTTAAGCTAGACAAAGCCGTAAACAAAAATGAAACATTAATTAAAGAATGCAAAAAATCATCTCAATTTTTTTCATCGGATCAATAGACTCGACACACTAAGGCTAAGGCCACACCAAAGTGTTTCGCTAGGTGCTACATGACTAATATACTAGGTGACTTCATGATTGGCCACACCAAAGTGAATTCATTTGACATTTGGGAGCGGTTGAGTCAACAAACGATGCCACTCTCAAAACTTACCAATTTCATTACAACTTACCATCTTGATTTACTTCGTGTGCAACTTCATTCCAAAGTGATTTTATTGTACGAGTAGGTGCATTTTGCATAATTTTCTCGATGAGTTCCACAAAGGCTCCCTTTTATACACAGCTGTTATTAAAACTTCCGCCATCTTGTAAAATCACTTGGTGACACAATAAAATTAACCAACACGTCTGTTATCTAGGAGACTCATTATGTGACTAATCGTTATGTAGCGTGGTGCGAAGCGTGCAGTGTGGCCATTGCGATAGTATGCGGTGCGTTGGTTCGCTAGGATATGTCGCCTAGCTCGCAATGTAGCTCTAAGCACCAAGCGCAGCTCCTACATGTGTGGCCGAGGCCTAATAGAAAAACGTTTTTTTGATAAAAAATCGTTTTAACTTAATAGAAAAACGATGTGTCAATTCACCATAATACCTCAAACAGACAAATATAATTAATATATCACACATACTAATAGAGATCGCGGATTCATAAGATTTTATATAAATTACTGTAATTTTTTTTTGTATATTTTGGTGTAAAACAAGTTATAAAACATTTTACACTGACCGGTAAAGTTTTGGGCTCGATTCCAAATGAAAACCGAACAAAACCGTCTCAGACTTTTTCTTCTTTGTGGCATTATAACAACTTTTACGTTTATTGGAAGATCAATAAGATAGTCGGATATATTGTTTTGTGTATATGTTATGTACTATATACACTATGAATGCTTTCTACAAAACAATAAATTCTTCGAAAAGTCTTGACTCACGAAAGTGAAAAAAAAAACGTGATAGTAAAAACAATTGAGAATAATAGTGCAAATCCCCCTTCCAATCCTACTGCATTTGCGGATGTCCCTGACACTTACCCCACAGTCGGAACCTCCCTCTAAGGTTCCATTAAAAAGTATAAGTACGGCACCAACCGCCTGTCTTTCCTTCGAAGCCTTCCATCCAAATAACCACTCGTCTTGACGAGAGAGAAAAAAAAACTGCCTTTTTTCGCTGAGTGAATCTAAAAATGGAAAACCAATAAAATTGCGAAATAGCTCATAAAATATTTTACGTCGGAAAAATGTTTTCACAGCGGTGTGGAGTTAATAATCAAATAAAATTGATGGATGTGTTTTTAAAATATCTACTTTATGATGATAAATTGCTTTATGTGTTCGTGTAAGCAGTTTTTATGTTTTGTTTTTAAATTATAGAAGGATAGTAGAAACCTATGTTTTATGGTTTTCAATAAACTTATTTTTTTGTAATTGTTGAAAAAAATTAGATAAATAATAAAGTTTTATAAATTCTTGATTTAACATATGTATTAATAAATAGCATGAAAATAAGATTGAGAAAAACTTAGTTATGATTTTATGTAGCATAAATTCTACATAAAATATTTAAAATTGAGTCATACACAATTTATGCACTTTTACACCAAGATTTTTTATTAAAAATTTAAAACACATGTGTACATACTCGTACCATCACGCCATTTTCCCGTCGGGGAAGCGACACGTATGAATTCAATTTTTAACTTATGCCTTTAAGCAGCTGTGATAAAATTCAAACGTTTAATTGATATGCTTATATCATACATTTTGTTCGTCTAAGACTGAAAACTTATATTTTTCTTTGGCTGTTGCTTAGTTTATATGAAAAAATATATGGAGTAGTAGAGTTTTTACTTTTGTATTTCGCTTGAAAACAACTCTTTTTTATATTATTTATAGTAAAGGCATTCACGTTGTGGAGGTTTAAAGACATTGTAATTTGTTTTATCAAACACTGTTTATTCCACTTTTTGTAACGGTATAACCCTACCGGTTTCAAGGCTTTCACCTCATCTTCAGGGGAGGACAAACAAGACTTGTTTTTCTTGTGAACTATTTTTTATCTTGTGAAATTTATGAAAACATAAAAATGACTTATTTTATCAATTATTTGACAATGTAAGTGAGCATGATTTACTTTTTTACTTTCAAATCCCTAATTTTGAAAATGAGTAAACTTTTTTTGAAAGGGATTTTTTTATGGTTTTTTACATTCAGTTTTTAACTCGTGCACGTTTTTGATAATTCTTTGGATGTTTTAACTCGTGCACGTTTTTGATAATTCTTTGGATGTTTTAACTCGTGCACGTTTTTGATAATTCTTTGGATGTTTGATCTGTGGACATAACCAGCTTAGTCGTATGCTGCTGGCGATCCAATGATGTAGAGATAAAGAACCACTCTACAAAATCAAAGATGAACGACGACCTCCTTTGGCCAACTTGGTAAGACGATTGTCTTCCACCCGGGAGATGGGTTGCGGGTTCAACTCTCGTAGGAACCAAGCTTTTTATAAAGGACTAAGTCTGATTTTACAATAACTTAAGGCTTTGTAATTTATTTTTAACAAACACTGTTTATTCCACTTTTTTTTTTTTTATGACGGTATAACCCCTTTTTTTTTTTTTTTTTTTTTTTTTTTTTTTTTTTTTAAGGCTATTTTAACATTAAAATGGCCGCTGGGTTGTTGTACTGTATACAACGAAAGAATAATACAACGTATCTCCTTATTGCAAAAAAAATAAACTTTTATAATAATATGCTTCTTTATTTAAATCACTGTGACCTAGTTGGTAAAACGCTTTTCTTCGACGAGGGCGTCGGGTTCGATTCCAAATGGTACAAAAAATAAATAAAAGGGTCCTGACATGATTGAAGAGTTTGTCTAGTAGTAATATTCGCAGGTGCCTAGTAAATGTGCGAGTATTGTTGCCTCTTTATGTGTAGAAGTGTTGTCAACATACATAATGACGCACTTCGAGTTCCGTGGCAATTTCGGAAGTTCAAACCCAGTTGCTTAATCTTGTCATACCAACATGAGAGACGGGCATCATACGAATGAATGAAAATCATACATATCATTACGATATTTCCCTGTCGGGGTAGGTATAGAGGATTCAACGCCAGAATTTCATATTAAAACACATATACATCGCCTCTTCTGCATTCATACACCTCCTCATACAACTGTTGTGTGTATCATCTAAGCAGATTTTGAAATTGTGCGGTTCGAGTACATATTTATTATTGCCCCATTAATTTTGTTTCCTATTGCTGCACGCCGTTCGATACCCATCTTAACTCTTCCATCATCAAAGAAAATAGTATTCAAATTTATGAAAATCTATATGCTATGAAAATATTGTATTTGCAAAAATATCAATTAGCGAGAAAATTATTATTTCTTGCTTAAATTTCATATTATGTAAAATAGTTTCATAAAAACCGACAAAATATTTTCTCAAATATTTAAACAGGTCCAATGGGGAATAATTAATTTTGAGTATAAAGTACAATTGATTTGTATACAGAAAACTCAATTACTGGGACCGAATAAATTATTGTCTCTCAGTCATGCTCTTCAAGATGTCCGAATTGCCAATTCGTATATACTGAAGAAAGACTTTAGTAAGAATTATTATAAAGTTTTACATATGTAGTTACAAAATCTAGTCTTCTGAACAATTTCATAAACCTTAATCCAGTGATATATTTTTCTAATAATTGTAGAAATAACTCTTGGAGATATTCTCCACCTGCAGTCGAGTATTCCCGTTACCCACCATTAACCATCCCTTCCTCCTAGAGTCTGAGCCATGCACGGGAATCCTCGGGAGATTCATTGATAATTATTATAACAATGTTTCGTTTGGGATACCTTTGAGTACTTCTAGAGGGGCTGTGGATCCTGGCGTAGAGCGAGAAGTTGGTAAAGAGTACCTTTGGGATTATACGGACTTCTGACTTTTAGTAGATGCACTGGTAGCTACAACGCAATTAATTAAAATAGATGCTTCGCACGGCTGAAATATTATTATACGCTTTACTGGTGTAGCTCTCTCTGTTCACAGTTCGCGGGAGACTTTTACAAAAGAACATCTAAGAGCCTTTTAGTTCCATTGTATGTTTGTATGATGTCCGTGTTAAAAAGTTACAAAAACAAGTTACATATACTAATTATTTTCACATGCACTAACGAACGGTTTTTTTTCGTAAATTTAGGACAATGGAAAAAATGTTCCTAATGTGGAATGAAAAAAAAACGTTTTTGTTTTTAAATTACAAATCCCACATATTAATTATTTTTGTATGCACTAACAAATAATTTTTTTGTGAATTAAAGGAATGGAAAAAATGTTCTTAATTTGAAATGAAAAAACCGTTTTTGTTTTTAAATAACAAGTCACATATATATTTTTTTTGTATGCAATAATAAACTATTTGTTTGTAAATTAAGGTAAAGAAAAAAGTATTCTTAATGTGGAATAAAAAAACGTTTTTGTTTTTAAATGACACTGTTTTATTAAATATACATATTCTGTAGCCATAATTCGCAGGGTTCAAAAAAATCCATAATTAACGACGTAATATTTATTTCTAGGTGGTAATTAGTTTATTAGCTATTAAATTAGTTTATTGATAAGTGGCAATCTCTTCCAACCACCATATAGTTGTTTTACAAAGTTTTGAGTAAAAGGGAGTAGGGGTTTACATTATTATTGTAGAGAAAAAAAAACGCTACGAGAAAGACAAAAAAAAGCACATACCAACTTAACAAGGTTATTGAAGACCTGCGAAAGAAAGGTAATCCATGATATGCATTTTGACTATCTTCACTTTCTGAAGCACTTCGACGATGGTGTAAGTTTTGTATTAGCTGGTGGCTGGTTTCAGAGCCTCTAAATATTAGGGCGAGGTATTATGGCAGAGCTTTTGCCGTTGTTGGTCATGTGGCGAGAAATAGTCTATCTTTAAGGGTTAAAGATATACGTAGCGTGTGAAGCTTTAAATTTTGATGAAACTTCGCTTTTTGGAAGGCGTTTTTAAAATTTATGATTATATATGAATACTAGACAATAAACTATGATACAATACATCAATAGCCGAATGTGTTACTCTCACATATCAGATCAAAAAAGCTTTCTATGTAGTTCATCTATACTTGGTAAAGTTTCTGCGGTTTTCTTACCAAATTTGTTTTAACTTAGTTTATGCATATGCGGAAAAGTAGCTGATCTAATGGCAGCAGTTATCGCCTTCCTGTTCTTATACTCAACTTAGTTTTTATTTATTTTGTAATAACTTGAATCGGCCAATTAAACTTGGTTCGAATTCCGAGCTAGAGCGCCCTTGAGAAGAATCTGTTATCTAAACAACGTTATGTAACTTGTCCTTTTTTATTACTCTTACAGTAGTAACACCTGAGAAAAAATACCACACTATATAAACTGAACACTATATAGGTAAATACAAATACTTGTGATCTAACTTATTACTGAATTATTCATCACATTAAAATTTCTGTACGTTTCTCAGGAACAAGTAGAACCCCTTTAAAATATGGTTTATTTTGAATATTCACCAAATTATCATTACCCAGCAAGATGATGCGAGCTCCAGGCAAAGTGTTGCCCCAAACATATGTCCTAACCCCGGGCTCCTGCCCCGCACCCCCTCGGGTAATAAATGTTGCCATATTAATACCCGCTAGGAAGGGTTTACCCGTGATAATCGAATGATTATTTACACGGAGATGCTCAATAAATCATTTCGGAAAGATATGCTAATGCTCACGTTTGGTAAGCACCAAGCCCCTCCACTGCGTGATCTACAATATTTATTAACCTGGGTTTTTTGAGCATCTCCAGGCAATTAACGATTCCCTTGGTAAAGATGTGCGAATTACGTGGATAAAGGAGTATTTCACTAATTAATCGTACAGTGATGGATTTTACTCGAAAAATTTTCGTAAGGAAAATCAACATCTTCATATAAAAAATAATTAATACTGAAATATTTACGAAATTAAAATACTAGAGTAGTATAAAAGATAGAAGTAGTTTGAAAAGGAAATTTAGAATAACGTAGCACAACTAAAGATAGAAGTAGTTTGAAAAGGAAATTTAGAATAACATAGCACAACCAAAGATAGAAGTAGTTTGAAAAGGAAATATAGAATAACAAAGCACAACTAAAGACAGAAGTAGTTTGAAAAGGAAATATAGAATAATATAGCTCAACTAAAGATAGAAGTAGTTTGAAAAGGAAATATAGAATAATATAGCTCAACTAAAGATAGAAGTAGTTTGAAAAGGAAATATAGGATAACATAGCACAAATAAAGATAGAAGTAGTTTGAAAAGGAAATATAGAATAACATAGCACAACTAAAGATAGAAGTAGTTTGAAAAGGAAATATAGAATAACAAAGCACAACTAAAGATATAAGTAGTTTGAAAAGGAAATATAGAATAACATAGCACAACTAAAGATAGAAGTAGTTTGAAAAGGAAATATAAAATAACATAGCACAACTAAAGATAGAAGTAGTTTGAAAAGGAAATATAGAATAACATAGCACAACTAAAGATATAAGTAGTTTGAAAAGGAAATTGTGAGGACTATATTTGATAAAGTGCATACTTCACGTCCTCGAGGTTGTAAATTCGCGACATATCATGTTTTATGAAACTCGTGGTGTCGAGACCATGTGCTTGCCTTGAAAACAGGAAGATTAAAATATTATGAAATACCAGAATATTTTAAAATACAAAAGATAATAAAATAAGGGTAGCTGCCTGGGCAGCCAGGTACATTTTTATTCAATGACAACATTGTCAAGTACAATTTTTGTTGAGGTTGGCACCACTAGTATTGGGGAGAGAGATGAAAAGAATTGTCATCTCTCTCTCGGGATTTGCTTGCTTAGCGAGAGGAAGGCTCTCCTGCTCTCTTTTCCATTCGGAACGTGCTAAGGTACGGACGTTGCTCCAACGGTGGTGGCACGGAGTGTGGGCCGTGTTCTTCTCGCGGACTTCCTCTGCTATCACAGAACTTCAGGACGCCATCTTCAATTATGGGTGAATATTATTCCTTGTATTTAATGCTGGATTTCGTCCGCACGTTTAACCATCGCTCAACTTAAATTCTAATTGTTATTGAAATCCCCCTTGCTAATCGACAACACAATCTTCGTACCCAACTTTAAACTTTTTTTTCTTGACATTCGTTCAAGTTTTTTTTATTTTTTCTTATTTATCCATAATATAATAAACTGTTTTGTTTTAAAATTATACTTTGTTTAATTGTGTCACCTTGTCCCGCTGAGAATTGAGAAAGAGTTACACGGAGTTAAAGGAATCCAACGAACCACTGAGATCTGAAGAGTACTTCTCTTTAAGATTCGGCTGAGCTGAACAGGCGTGTCCCACCTTGGTAAGATTGATTGTTGGTGAAATTGATTTATGTAATCAATTGTGTACATCTTATTATTGTTTCTGATAAATAGAAAAAAGGTGTGACATTTTGGCGCCCGAACGCTTGGCATACTTTGTATCTCTGTCTCTCTTGATCTCTCGTTGGACAGGGTTTTTATTTATAATTTGTTTTGTGTGTTTTAAATAATAATTTGTTTACAGGAAAGTATATAAAAAGAGGAAAAATATATATATTTTTCCGCGGCCGTTTGTTTTCACTATTTCGTGACCACGTGGTCATCTTTGTTCCCACGTGGTCATCTTTGTTCCCACGTGGTCATCTTTGTTCCCACGTGCTACGAATCCAGTTTGGAGGAGCCGTTTTCGAGTCTTTTTATTAAAGAATTGGGAATAGATTTTTAGTTAACTTTCTCTAAATATTTCGTTGTAAAGAGTTGTGTGTTCCTTATTAAATTCGATTTAAAAAGTTATTGTGTTTGGAAATTGAACCACGTTTCTGCCCACGTGGCCATTTTGTTCTCACGTGCTGACGGGCTTCATTTTGGTTAAACTGTTTTTAAGTTTTTTATTGATCAATTGTGAATAGAATTTTTAGTTAATCGAGGGAAGAAAAAGAATAGATTTTCTAGTTAACGTTCGCTAAATATTCCGTTGTCAAGAGAATTGTGTTCCGATTTATTTGAGACCAATCTCATATTAAGAGAGTTCGTGGGTAGGCAAAGCGCACGAAACGCCTATCTTTCGTGAAATAATTCGCTGTTCAGTTGGCCCAGTTTTTCGGGTTTTCTTTCAAAAATTAATCATTTCTTGGTGCTCGGTTTGTTGAAATATGGAGAATTACAACGGGTTTACTATTGCAAGGAAATAGAAGTTTCACTTAAGTTGGATTCCTCTTTTACTTAAAAAGATTCCGTTGGAGCAAGTTATTTTTGGTTTCGATCCTGGATAGCGATAATGGCCGAATCATGAATTGAATAGTTTCTTTCAGTAGTGGATCTATAAAGGATATAGTAGTGTATAGAGATTGAATTACATTTTGGTCTATAGTTGTTTGTAAATTTGAACTGCGTTGCCAAGAGAAATCTTGTTTGTTTAACAAAACGATTAAGTAGAATTGTTGTTTTTGTTAGTGAGGTCTGGATTTGATTTGGTTGGGCTTTTGTTTCATTGTTTTATTGTTGTGGTGGATCCAATTAGGGCCGAGGGAAGGTCTCTTCGTTCTGCTCCTTTGTTTTCAAGAAAAGAAGTGCGCGGTCAGGGAATTGTAAAAAGGACTAGTGTGTTATTTCATGAATAGTCAGCTTTAAAGAGAATTAAATTCCACGTGGATTAAGCTCCAGTCCATCCTTGAAAAGAGATGGGCTAGGCAAAGTGTTATATGCGCATAACTTTCGTAAAAAATATTCCAATTGCGTAAATGATCCAGTTTACGAATTTTGTTTAAGAATAAATAATAATTAATATCTCAGTGGTCAGTTTAGTGATTTTGCGAATTGTAGTAGAACAAAAAGGAGATAAAGGATACGAATTCAGTGTTTAGAAAATTTAAATTATGGAATGGACGTGCGTTAAACCAAACACCGGGAAGATAGACGCCATTTTGTTTTGCAGTTAGAAATACTGCACCAGGTTTTACCCCTTGAGGAAGTAGATTTGCATGTGGTGTCGTATTTGAAATAGAATAAATTAATAAAATAATACAGGAAGTGCGTGGTCATTGAATGACAATTAGTGTTGACTTTCGTAGAATATTCCAGTTGAATAAGAATTGGTTCCTGGTTATTTGAGATCAATCTCACCTTGGAAAGGAGAAAGTAACTTCCGTAAATAATGTTTCAACCGCGCAAGTGATCCGGTTTACGGATTTTGTTTAGGAATAATTAATAGTTAAAATCGCAGTGTTCGGTTCAGTAATTTTCAAAGTCAAGGGCAAAAGGAGGAATTGCGTCGTAATTATGGATAGTTTATTTTGTTAACGGTGCAGCGTGTCAAGCAGTAAATATTGTGGAAAAAAAAGGGGGAACTTGAAGAAGGCTCTAGATGTGAAGAGTATTGCGTCATAGTTATATTTTTTTTGTGATAGCAGTGGCTGTTATCAAACAATATGTTGGAATAGAGAGAACTGGAATTAAGTTCTAGAAGGGTTTCTTGTAATTAGATACTACAAATTATTACGCGGAACTACTGTTTTTATGGCGAGTTTGTGTAGATAGTATTGTGTCATAATTAATGTCGTTCGGTGATATTGGCTGTTTTTATTGACAAGGGGATTGTTAGAAAGGGTTATAGTGCGTTTAAGAAATTATTGTTTGATTGAAGGGTTTCGGTAAAGCGGAATTGAAGAAGGATAGGGTTGTTGTATTTTATTGGTAGTCAGTCAGTCCATGCTGAGTTTTCTTATATACGCTGTTTTTAAACACTGAATGGACTTACGTTTTAGATAAATTCATTTGTTCTCGTATCAATATCTTTTGATAGAGAGGTTTGTTATTGGGTCTGGATTGAATTTCGGTCGGTTGAATTCTTTTGTTTTTGTATCAATACATTTGATAACGAAGTGGTTTATGGGTTTCGGTAGGAATTAGGTTTTAGGATGATTCCTTTGTTTCTGTCAATACATCTTGATAGCACGGTTGGTTTAGAAATTCGAAAAGAATTTCGTTTTGAATAGATTCTTTTGTTTTGCATCGGTACATTGGGTACAAGAGATTTGGCTTGTCCTTGAGATAAAAGTAAACAGACTTCATTCCATCTTGCCAGAGTTTCTAAGAGATGCAGCCTTTACCTTCTCAGAATTAAGGTTAAGCAGGTAGTGATTGTCATTTAGTCAATAGGGTTTTCCTAGAAGGGTATGGGTCGGAAGACTTTAGGATAAAGCGCAGACTAGACAGGCTTACGTATAGAAACAGTCGAGACCCTTACAGATTATATTCCAAGAATAGGGAATTTAAAATCATTCTTTGGAGCCACCCTTGTCGGATAACGAATTATCGCAGGTGTGTAAGAAGTGATAGCATAAAGATAGCACAGAGATTATCTGTTTCCAGCCGTCATCAGTTGAGGATTTGTGAAAACTCTGCTCAGTTTTCGAGCTAATAATTAGGGAAGATAAAAGATCTCGCCTCATTTCCTTTTACTTAAGAACGTGGCCAGGTAATCGGTAGTAGAGTATACCATTCTATGTCATAAAAGTCAAGAGAGAATTAAGTCCGGATTCTCGTAGTCAAAGCATATAAAAAGAGCATGGCCAAGTGATAAATAGGGTATAGCCTCCTTTTCATTGTAATAACGGTAGAGTTAATTGTGTATTTTCTCTTTGGAAACTAAAGAGCGTGGTTGGGTGACCAATAGTCGAGTATAGAACTGTTTCTCGTCGTAATAGGGAGATCGTTGTTGAGTATTCTCTCATTAGAAACTAAAGAGCGTGGTCAGGTGACCACTAGTCGAGAATGGAACTCTTTGTCGGCGTAACAAAGAAATCGTTAGTTTGTGTTATCTCTTTTGAAACTAGAGAACGTGGCCAAGTGACAAGAAGTCGAGTATAGCCTCTTTTGTCGTTGTAATAACGAGTGAGAAGTTTGTGTTATCTCTTTTGAAATTAGAGAACGTGGCCAGGTGACAAGAAGTCGATTATAGCACTCTTTTGTCGTTGTAATAACGAGTGAGTTAGTTTGTCTTATCTTTTTTGAAATTAGAGAACGTGGTCAGGTGACATGAAGTCGAGTGTAGCATTCCTTGTCGTTGTAATAACGAGAGAGTTAGTTGTGTATTCTCTCTTTAGAAACTAGAGAGCGTGGTCGGGTGACCAGTGATTGAGTAGAGAACTCTGTCTTAATGAAGAGAGCGTTAGGGGAGTATTCGCTCCTTAAACTAAAGATCGTGGTCGGGTGACCAATAATTGTGCATAGAACCCTCTATTGTCTTAATAAACAGAGCGTTAGATGAGTATTCGCTCCGTAGAACTAAAGAGCGTGGCTAGGTAACCAGAGTGCGAGTATAGCCTCCTTATCGTTGTAGTAACAGGAGAGTTAATGGTGTATTCTCTCATTGTAGACTGGAAAGCGTGGCCAGGTGATAGCTGGAGATTAAAAAAATTCTGGTCGTTTTACCAGGAACAGAGTTGGGAACTCGGTTGGAACTCGGCTGGAACTGGAAAGCGTGACCTAGAGTCAAATTATTTGATGTACCATTCTTGTCTTGTAAGAAGGAAGGAATACAGGGGTTATTCTCTTATTAGAAAACGGTTGAAGTTTAGTAGTTGCATATATATTATATAAATTGACTATTGAATACAGTATAGCTTAGAATAGACCTTAAGCGGTGAGTCCGTCGTCACACGATAAGGACGCGAACATATGATATGGATCCGGTCCTGAGCACAGCTTCTGTGCCCGGGTGGATTATAGATAAGCTGATAGTTGACAGTGTAGTGATGGGTTCGTCAGCGCCAAATTGGGAGTCATTCATGGTTAGGAAAATGGTTCTTAAAATAATTAAATTAAGTATTTTGTTATAATACCTTGAGGGTATACACTGTCGGATTCCTTGGTGAATGGCAGTTTAGTATGTCAAGTGACGTCACCGGTGCGAATTTATTATTCCACAAGGGTGAATGAATAAGTGAGCTGGCCGAGGGCAATCTCGTATGGCTTCATTTCCATATGTTCTATGTATGGGCTGGTGTTCAACCCGGTGACTCCACCAAAGAACACCTGGCGTTCAATGAACCTGAGCCTGGACCATGAGTGGCGGAATGCTGAGAGTCTAGAGTAGGATTATATGTATCTCAACGAAGGACTTAGGTCCTTCTGAAGTAAGAATTCATGTAATACATAGGTGATTAGTACCCTTTTGAGGACGGTACACGTATTACAGTCAGGATCAAATTGCTCTTGTGTAATGCGAGCGCAGGTATGGGCTACCTGACAGCTGTTGTGGTTTAATTAGTGGTAACTATTACCTTCTCATTTGATTCCCAATCGGAATTATTGGCTGCAGAAGTTAGGGCATTAAGAGAAGATATTCTTGGAAGTCTTCCGAATTTCGTATTGGGGAAGGATTGTCTTCCTAATTGTTATCTTATCTGGTAAGAATTCGTGAGGTATTCCGAACTTCTTGGTGGAGAGGTGTACCCATCCCACGGAAGTAGCGTTTCAAAGATTATACTGAGGATTCAGTAGGGTATGCATCATGGATAATTGCTTTGGGCAAATGTTATCGCTGGACGGTGGTCCGTAAGTTTAATAGCAGTAGAATTGTTCAGAAGTGCTGTGGAAGAGGTGTTGCCTTCCACCGAGTTGAATTTTGGAAAAGGTTGTACAGATGGTACAGTGGAGTATCCGTTGCGGATAGTTGCACGCAGTAAGTGTTAATTTTTGGACGGGGTTCCATAATGATAATAGCCGTTGATGTGTTCAGAATTTCTTGTTGGAGAGGTGTAGCATTCCACGGTGTTGAAGGGCTATAATATTGAAATGGATCATATTGTTGACGAGTTCCTGTGGAGTCCTGTTGAGTGTGGAGCATATAATTTGAAATATAAATAATTCATTTTTTTTTTGTTGTTGTGTTAAAAATTATATTTTGTTCTGTCAAAGCACTCACCGAGTACGGGGTCGCAAGGTAGTCTGTGAGGCAGCGCGATGAAAGGTTTATGGGAAATGTGGATGTTGTAGTGGTGCTGCTGGGAGGAATAAGGATAAGGGTATGATGCGTTCTCGAATGAACTTTGACAGAATTTATGTAACTATTACGGTGATTACCGTTTGTATTGTTTGTTCTGTTTTGAACTTGAACAGAATTTATGTAACTATTACGGTGATAACCGTTTGTATTGTTTGTTCTGTTTTGAACTTGAACAGAATTTATGTAACTATTACGGTGATTACCGTTTGTATTGTTTGTTCTGTTTTGAACTTAAACAGAATTTATGTAACTGTTACGGTGATTACCGTTTGAATTGTTTGCCCTGTTTGAGTTTTGGGATAAGAGCTCTGGTTGCTGTAGCGTTGGCAGCATGCGTCATGACTGGGGGCTGCGTTTCTTGGATAGTGAAATCTCGAAACGAACCCGTGCCCTTGTGGTCGGACGTATGGTGGGTCTCGCTCCGTAAATTGAATTCCCAGTCTTTTTGTTGTTTGTTATTGTCTCCTTTCTTTGGCTCGGTGTGAATCACCGAGAGGCCTTGGGCAGCCTTAAGAGTCCAGGCTGGGAGAAGCTAGCCTCCCAACAAATAAAGGTTTTGAAGATGGCCTGAGAATACATCTGGGATGGATTGCTGTGTGTCTCCATCACGGGCTTCATGAACCCATATTAGCAATTGCGGATACAGATATGTTCTGGCATGTACACGTTTCGGGCTAAGGTAGCTTCGGTTCGTGAGGGTCGCGTGTCTGTCGCTCGGATCCTAGATGACCATAGTTGTGTGTGTGGTATCACGTGATTCTTGGCTCTGTTCTGGGGGTCCGTGGACGCGTCCTGCTTTCAATCGGGGCTACTCGCCAATTTTCTATTATGTTTTGTGTTTTTTTAAGGGACTAAGGCTCCATTTATACAGTTACCATTCTGCGTGGTGGTGAATTGTTACTGCAACGGTTGTCCATACCTGGGAGTCTGAGGAAACCCAAGTCATGTGTAAAGTTCTGTGTGAACTTGAGGAGATAGAAGTCCTAGACAAGAGTTCTGTGTGAACTATAGGATATTTGTAATTCGACGTGTAAGGTTCTGTGTGAATCTCTTGAGATTTATAAATGATAAATATTGGCTTGCGAAATTTAATGTTATCATTGTTGTTATCACTACGCCCGGAAGTGGCCGGAAGTTTGGACCGCCTTGTGCTGTGTGCCAGGGACGGTCATATTGTGGAAAGCGCCCGTGATAGGGGGCCGCTTTAAAATTTATCGGTTTCCCGACTGTGCAGACTAAGGAAGGGCGAGGAAAAGATTATGTTGTGAAATAATGTCTTTAGTGTATCAAGAGAGGTGGGGTTGTAGTTTTGTGTTGAGCCATGTGGGTGGTTGGTTGGACGGAATCCACATTGAAAGGGAAGAATTTCATGAATCACCTTTGAAGATCAGCTGGTTCATAGGTTGGCCCGTGACCCGCAGTGAACCCACTAAAGTCAGCCTTTGGGAAAAGACTGCAGTTTCATTTTTTTTATTTTTGTTAAGCTGTGTCCATTTCTCAGAATATTGTAATGAGAGAATGGCTAAGCTGATTTGTTTCCCTCTTGGTCAACATTTGATTGTAAGTTGACCTTGCTGTTTAATATTTTATTAATTGTATTACCAGATTGTATAATATTATTGTAATTTCTTTTTTTTGTGTGATTTGATTTTATTACTATTGTATCAATTTCCTGTAATCTTGTACCATTGTGTAATGTTTTTTTTTTTTGTGTGTGTGTAAGGAGTTGGGGAGGATTGTTCCCCGCTCCTGTGTAACCGGCTATGTGTTGATCTTAAATTGTTTAGGATCCTAGTCAAGGAAAGGTTTTACGTGGTTTCCTTCCTCGTGGTCGGTCTTACACCAATTAAGACTACACCTATGGGCAAATGCTGACTAGAGATAAATCGGTCACGAAACCGTATCCGGTGAGGGGTACATACACCCCTCGCTCCTTAGAAATATCCCTCGGACTGATGCGTCTGTGATATACGTAAAATAATTTTTTTTTTGTTTGTTTTTTTTGTTTCTTTCGGTAACTTGGGATGGGGTGTGAGCACTATATTTGATAAAGTGAATACTTCACGTCCTCGAGGTTGTAAATTCGCGACATATCATGTTTTATGAAACTCGTGGTGTCGAGACCATGTGCTTGCCTTGAAAATAGGAAGATTAAAATATAATGAAATACCAGAATATTTTAAAATACAAAAGATAATAAAATAAGGGTAGCTGCCTGGGCAGCCAGGTACATTTTTATTCAATGACAACATTGTCAAGTACAATTTTTGTTGAGGTTGGCACCACTAGTATTGGTGAGAGAGATGAAAAGAATTGTCATCTCTCTCTCGGGATTTGCTTGCTTAGCGAGAGGAAGGCTCTCCTGCTCTCTTTTCCATTCGGAACGTGCTAAGGTACGGACGTTGCTCCAACGGTGGTGGCACGGAGTGTGGGCCGTGTTCTTCTCGCTGACTTCCTCTGCTATCACAGAACTTCAGGACGCTATCTTCAATTATGGGTGAATATTATTCCTTGTATTTAATGCTGGATTTCGTCCGCACGTTTAACCATCGCTCAACTTAAATTCTAATTGTTATTGAAATCCCCCTTGCTAATCGACAACACAATCTTCGTACCCAACTTTAAACTTTTTTTTCTTGACATTCGTTCAAGTTTTTTTTATTTTTTCTTATTTATCCATAATATAATAAACTGTTTTGTTTTAAAATTATACTTTGTTTAATTGTGTCACCTTGTCCCGCTGAGAATTGAGAAAGAGTTACACAGAGTTAAAGGAATCCAACGAACCACTGAGATCTGAAGAGTACTTCTCTTTAAGATTCGGCTGAGCTGAACAGGCGGGTCCAACCTTGTTAAGATTGATTGTTGGTGAAATTGATTTATGTAATCAATTGTGTACATCTTATTATTGTTTCTGATAAATAGGAAAAAGGTGTGACAAAATATAGAATAACATAGCACAAATAAAGATAGAAGTAGTTTGAAAAGGAAATATAGAATAACATAGCACAACTAAAGATAGAAGTAGTTTGAAAAGGAAATATAGAATAACAAAGCACAACTAAAGATATAAGTAGTTTGAAAAGGAAATATAGAATAACATAGCTCAACTAAAGATAGAAGTAGTTTGAAAAGGAAATATATTATAACATAGCACAACTAAAGATAGAAGTAGTTTGAAAAGGAAATATAGAATAACATAGCACAACTAAAGATAGAAGTAGTTTGAAAAGGAAATATAGAATAACATAGCACAACTAAAGATAGAAGTAGTTTGAAAAGGAAATATAGAATAACATAGCACAACTAAAGATAGAAGTAGTTTGCAAAGGAAATATAGAATTACATAGCACAACTAAAGATAGAAGTAGTTTGAAAAGGAAATATAGAATAACATAGCACAACTAAAGATAGAAGTAGTTTGAAAAGGAAATATAGAATAAAATAGCTCAACTAAAGATAGAAGTAGTTTGAAAAGGAAATATAGAATAACATAGCACAACTAAAGATAGAAGTAGTTTGAAAAGGAAATATAGAATAACATAGCACAACTAAAGAAGTTTAATTCCGGAAAATAGAAGAGAGAAAAGTTTAAAAAATAGAGTATGTATTGCAAGGCTTATAGGAATGCAAGAAGCGAAAAATATATACCAGAACAGAAAGAAGGGGTGTGTTTTTTATGCTTACCCCAATAGGGACAAGGCGTAAAAGTGGTGTTGATTATATCATATACACATATCATAGATACCATCACGGCATTTCCCTGCAAAAGGGAGAGAGCACTATGCTTTCTCAGGACACACATCCTTAGACTCTTCTACATTCATACACCTTCTCTTTGCAACTTATACAATTCCCATAACTTTCTGTGTTATATTTTCTTCTTTAAGAATATCATTCACTTCTGATCATACTTTTTTGGTCTTCCTTTCACATCGTTTCCATTCACACTGAATTAAAAGAGAAAGACTAACATAACAGATACACTATAGTTCAGAAATTCTAGGATGAGTCCTGTGACAGTTCACAAATCGGCCCCAATACAACCTTATGTAATGTATTTACCTAAATAACTTGCTATTTATTAGAATTGAGGCTTATATTAAAGTTGATGAAATAATTAAAATTACTGAACATCGTTACAAGGTTGTGTTGGGGCAAATTTGTGAGCTGTCACAGGACTCATCCTAGAATTTCCGAACTATAGTTATGTTCACATGAGCGACGTATCAGAACACTTGAGTTGCGTGTAAGAAGTATACGCGCGTATCAAGTGATGTCCACTTCATATAATCTCGTTACTTTTGTTCACATGGGCCACGTATCAGCACACTTTAGTTACCTTTTCAGGTGTATGCGCCAGTATCAAGTGATGTATGATACACTCAAAAGGATCTTGTTAGTTATGTTCACATGGGTGACGTATCAGCACACTTGAATTGCGTGTAAGAAGTATACACGAGTATCAAGTGATGTCCACTTCATAAGATCTCGTTAGTTTTGTTCATATGGGCCACGTATCAGCACACTTTAGTCACCTTTTCAGGAGTATGCACCAGCATCAAGTGATGTACACTCAAAAGGATCATGTTATAGTTCGGAAATTCTAGGATGAGTCCTGTGACAGTTCACAAATTTGCCCCAATACAACCTTAAGTAATGTATTTACCTAAATAACTTGCTATTTATTAGAATCGAGGCTTATATTAAAGTTGATAAAATAATTAAAATTACTGAACATCGTTACAAGGTTGTATTGGGGCAAATTTGTGAGCTGTCACAGGACTGATCCTAGATTTTCCGAACTATAGTAAAGTGCATTATTTAATTGACACGAACAGGAGGGGAATAAATAATTTTCTTAGTAATTTAGTCGAAAAGTACAACCATCGCGTAATTTCCTTGTTGAGATTGGCAGAGAGGACAAAGTCTCAAACTTTCCTATCACGACAAACTTCCTTCGCGTCCTCCACATCATTACATCTTCTCATAGTGCTTCTTCTATTTCTATTTACCCTTTTTTTTCAAAATTACATTCACTTGCTCCACCCATACTTTTCTCGGTCGTTCTCTACCACTCATGATTGTATTATAAATTTGTTTAGCCAATTTTTCGTCACCGTTCCTTTCAACGTGTCAAAACTACCTAAATGTATAGTTTTTAATTTTACTAAACACATTTGTTTTAAGCCCATATTAACCCTTAAGAATTCGATTTGTTATTTCGTCATACATTGACGCATATCATATTCTTCTTAAGGCACGCATTACCACTGCATTTATTCGTCCCCTTTAATTCATTTTTCGCTACCACTTTTCGCTCCCATCCATAAATGTTGGCACTATTAGGCTGTTGTGAACTGTGGTTTAATTTTTTAGTGACCCATTGATTTTGTTTCCATTGCAGCTCACCGTTTAATATTTTTCTGTTGTCTGAGAACATACTCCCCTAATAGCAGAACTCTTAAGAATCAGAAAACTATTTTTTTTATTGTGTAATTTATTTGCCTCTATATAATTTTACTTTTAAGGGACAAATTAAAAAAAAAATAATTACCTTGTTATTATGGTATGACTAATACCTGTGCAACAGGTAACTGAATTTCATGAAAAAAATATTTATCCCATTTTTGATTGACGTGAAAAGGGAGGTGACTTTTTTTATCACCATTTTGAATCGTTTTTTTTTCGTCAGTTCCAAATCTACGGCCAAGTGAAACGTGTCAGCAGTAATAATTAATTATCCTGGCTCCTTAGGGGTGGTTAGGGGGCAGAGGGTGAGTAAAGGCAGAAGTCTCAAATTTAAAAATACGTAAGGGTCGCAAAGTTAAATAAAGAAACGTAAAGGCCATACAAAGTATTAAACGACATATACAAAAGTGGCGGATGTATGTCGGATAAGTTATTATTTTAGCTTTATTACATATGTTTTGGATTATTACAACGTATTTTTTCTTTATTTTAAAACATAAATACATACCATTATGCCATCCTTCTTTTGGGATAGGCATAGAGGATATATATCTACGCCATTTTATCCAAACACACAGCTCTTGGCGCGTTGATATTCATACATCACGTAAGATATGTTGTTTTGTGTCTCTTTTTTTTTATTTCGCTCTGTCAAAATTTCTCCAGCTATCTCATACCACTCGTTTGTTGGTCTACCTATTTAAAAACATCTTTGAATTATTTCTTCCGTAAAATAAACTGTCACCATATACACACAAAATCACACAGGGTTCATTGTGGGGTAGGCAGAGAGAAAAGGTCTTGACGCTTTTCTATCCAAACATTAAATTTAAGCTTCCTTTAAATTCTCTGACTTTTTACATTTCCTTCTTTCAAAATATAATTAACTTATTCCAACCTGTTCATTCACTTATTCCAATCATAAATAGACCCTGAATAGAACTAATATCGTATTAAACCATCCGTACGGATAACATTTTTAACTATTTATTTTTTAAATGTAATTATAAATTAACAAACATTTAATAGGAATATATCAAACGCAAGTAATGTGATATCATTTGCGGGACGCGAGTTTGAGATTACTGATTCGACGAACGAGAATGGAAAACACAAGAGAAAAAAAAACAAACATCAGATATGAAGGAGAAAAAGAAATTCTCATGAATTAATTTATATGCAAATTAGTTTGGAAGAACTCGAAAATTTAAACACCAGCTTTTGGGAAGACCAATACGTTATTATTTCCGGAAGTAAAATAAAAGTCGAAAAAAAAAAGAATTGGTAAGGAAACGAACTGAAAAAAATCGCTATAATATATTTTTAATATTTAATTTTTTGAAAATAACATAAAAGTACAGACATCATACAGACACCTATAGGGAATGTTTTTAGAAAAATAAAGGTTTTATCTTATGAATGTATTAAATACTTGTTTGTTACTTAAAATATAATACTTTGGTTTTCATCAACGTTTATGTTCTACAGATTTCATATACGATTTGATTCCTCTTCAGGACCCAGTCGAATATGTTCATTATCCTGAAGAACATTATTTTTTAAACAAGTGTTATTTATCAAAGGTTTCGGTTTGGAATATTTAACAATAAATGTTTAAAATTTTTTATTTTTTATTATTCTATATTAATCACTGATTTCTACCTCCTATTCCTAGGCTCTCTTCGGACGGAATGCTCCCGGTTTGTTACGAGAGCAATGCTTAGGTCAAACTGGTGTCATGTTACATTGGAATATTTCATTGCGTATTTTTAATGTTTCTAAATTCATTTCATCAACATTTGTTGTCTACCGGTTTCATAGTCGATTTGATTCCATTTCAGGACCAATCTAGTCAGTTGACTAAGCTTTTTTCTCTGAAGAGGAAGTCAACAACATTTGAAACATGTAGAACTTTATTTATAAAACAAATATTATTCATTAAAGGGCTACAACTTTGTGGAACTTCTTAAAATATTTTAAAACCATTTATTATTTCCACTAATTAAATTAATTCCCGCTACACGTGCTTCTATCTCCTATTGTGAGGCGCTCTTCAGACGGAGTGTTCCCGGTTTTTTTATGTCAGCAATGCTTAAGTCAGACTGGTGTCATGTTACATAGGAAGAAAAAAATATCTACTGACGTATATAAAGATTTTTAATTATTTTTCAAGTATCGCTATTAAAATTACGGCCTTCGAATGATTATAATATTCAGTCAGAATACAAATTCCAATAAGCGAATGTCTCGCGATAATGTTTTTTTAAACACGTGTCACGATACTAAGTGTATAGTAAGATAACAAAAATCAAATATTTATATGCTAACTGAAAAAGTTAATGTCACTGAAAGAGCGATCTTAGAATTTAAAATTGATGGTTACAAAATGTCAGAAATAATAAGAAACTTGTACTTAAAGGTTTAAAAAAAATACCTACAAAAGAAAGGTCTTAATATTTTTTTACATTTAATTTTCCGTCTAACATTTAGTAAAGCTACCCCTTAAATTATTTATTTAATTAACAGTTAAAAAATTTATCGCAATGTTAATAATTTACATTTTTACTTACCTTTGCATATTTAAAGAACAATTATTAATATTTTACTGTCTATATGATAACTAAATATACGAGTATTATCTAAACTTTTTCGACCTATCATATCATTAGCGAAATGTTCTCTCTTTTATTTCGGAAATATATATGTTATAAATTTTATAATAGATCTTAATCCTTAGGGATATCCTTTTTCGCCCGCTTCTTTCGTTTCCTTGTTTTATTCCAGGATCTGTCACAGCCAATCAGACCGGCTGGCATCCCAAACAACAAACTCACAAAGGAAGAAGGGTACTTAACCACCTGAGGTCATTGTACCGTATAAAATACCTTTATTTTTCTACTCTACACGATTTTTGGAACATTCTAACATTAGTGAATTCACTTTAGCTATTTAATAGAATACAGGATTATTATTTGAATTTTATTCCGTGATAGAAAAGTTAGAAACATATGTGTGAAAGTAGAAATGCATCACTTGAAAAAAATACATGGCATGACAATGCATGAGAGAATACGTAATGAGGTGATAAGAGGTGAGTGTGAAATTAAGGCTGATGTGTTTAGTGAGATGAAGAAGAGCTCTCTGAGATGATTTGGACACGTAACAAAACAAATATCATATATAGTTCAAATGTGAGTAGAAGGCGTGTGCGAGGAAGACCTTGGATAGAATGTATGATATTTTGAAAGAAGAAAACGTAGAAAGCAAGAGAAATCGCATGGAAGGAGTATGGATGTGGAAGAGGCGAAAGAGGTATGTTGCGATAGGAATGTATGACGCTCGGTTCTCTCTGTCTACCCTGGCAGTTGCTTCTAACTTGAAATATTCACGGAAGTAAAACCAATTCTACATTTATGAAATTATATATTCATAAATGTAGATTTTTTTTAAATATATCATTTATACATCGTCCCCTTTTACACCGGTTCAAAAATTGTTAGCTAGGTATTTAAAATTCGTTCAGTATCACGGACCCACCGAGTTTCAAATTTCGAATTACTTTCGGAGAGAATCCAAGTATTCCTCTCTCACTCTCTTGTATTCAAAATTCAATTCTCGTATTCTTTCTTTGGCGACAACCATTGTATGGGTTTTGGCCTATTTATACTATGATTTACGGTTTACTGGTGCCATATTTTTTTGTCTTGTACATAAATATTTTTTTCCGTTTTGATTGTGTGTTCAAGTTTAGTCTTTTTTTTCAATTTTGTTGTTGATTAAATTTTTATTATGTGGTATGTTTTAAGTTTGTTTGATTGTCGTTTAAATTCGAATTTTTTAATAATAATTATTGAATTTTTATTATTTATGAAGGCTGTTATCGTTAAAAACGATTAAATAAATAAAATTAAATATACAAAAATTGCGACCTCCTGATTTGGTTTTAGAACTCTTTAGTCTTGAAGGTTTTTGGTTTAATTTACGGCGGTATCTAAACAGTATTTTATGAGTCGTTTGTTTTCAAATTCATGTCTTTTAATATCTTAGTATAAAACGAATATTGAATTTTTTCGTAAAATTTCTTAGTGGGTAAGATTTTTATATTTGTAATACGTGCCTCATTTGGATAAAAATCAATGACAACATTCGTAAATGACCCTTGATAAAATCCCACCAGACCAGTAGGCCATGAAATAAAAATGAAACGCTAATTGCCTATATGCAAACATATATTGTATATCATATATGATACAAACATATACCTATAAATGGAGCAGTCCTATTTATTAAAAAAACATATCATACGAAATAATTTAAAAAAAATCCAAGTCACATAGCTTTTTATACTAATTTTAATTTCCAGAAACTCTTATTTAACGGGAAAGGTAAAAATGGAATACTTAGCAACAGTGGTGTGTATTAAGTTTTATGTGCTGACTGTGATAATTTCTACATAGGCAAGACAGGAAGAATTTTTAAAAAGAGATTTCGTGAACACAAATCCGCCTTAACAAATCTTCTAATTTATTCTGAAATGGCTAATCATTGTCACCGTGAAAACCATACATTTTCTATCGATGATGCCAAATTCTTACATATCAGTAGTAACGGAAATAAATTGGACAGATTAGGGGCCCTAAAAATTTCTAAGTCAGAGCATCGAGGTTAACATCTGGCAAACACATATATCCCAAGAATCTCTTCACTGCTCGCCGAGGTTGTACCAAGCCTCCCTCAACCCCTAGTCCCAACCAGAATTTTAGCCGTTAAAAGCGTGTATCTCGGTACCAGTTCGAACAGAATTCAGTCTTGTTTTTGCTCCCCTGATGATGAAGTGAAAGCCTTGAAACCGGTAGGGTTATATCGTTTCAAAAAGTGGAATAAACAGTGTTTGATGAAACAAATTGCAATGTCTTTAAACCTCCACAATGTTAATGTCTTAACTATAAATAATAATATTATTTTTTGCAAACAATAGAATATATATTATATATTCTATTGTTTGCAAAAAATGGCCGAATCACATTCAAAAATATAAAAATGTGGATTAAAGGTTTAGACTAGAACATACAATTTTAATTTGAATAGTTAATACATTTATAAAATTTGAATAATACATTTAAATTGAATTGAAGCCCATTAAAATGTTCATATGGATTGTGGCCCTCTGGAAGGTGTACTGCGCTGTGATCATTATGGATTCAGAGTTCAAACCGTCTTATTGAAGTAAACTAAGCAAATATGGTCGGTTTTCTTGAATACGTTTTCGGAATGGTGAGCCATGGAATAAACTGTAATCGAACAGCATTGAGCACTTTTGCATACGTCACTGAATAGCGAGGAGCTCAATTGTCTCAACCTCGCAAGTGTAAGCCACGCCCGAGTTAGCCACCAACCCTGCCGCGCCGCAGTAGCTGTTGAGCTGACAACGAGACTAGATCTATGCCCGTTCCGTCAGCGTTGCCAGATGGTTTTTTAATGTTTTCAGCAAATAAATCTCAATTATTATAATTTTTAACATCAATTATATAATAATTAATTAAGGGGATTATCTATGAATGTTCTTATTTTTCCGATTTAAAATCGCTAATTCTTGATCGCGTACTCACTACCCAACACCGGAGCGCGGGTTTCAATTTTATCACCGTAAGGGAAGGGTTAATAGAGATTATTAACAATTTATATAGGAGTTTGATCTATTGATACTTATGTGCATTATCTTGAGAATTCATCAAATTATTCATTGATGACAAACATTTTGATACGTACAGTCATACCATTACGTCATTTCCTTATCGGGCTAGGCATATACGACATAGCGCCAGACTTTCTAATCTCGACACACGTCCTTCGCCTTTTCTACATATCTACACATTTTCAAACAACTTCTACGATTATTCTGACTTTTTACGTTTCCTTCTTTCCAAATGTCATTCAATTGATCTATTTGTTTATGTGTAAAAAAACTTATTTTAAAACGAATGACACAAATTATCGCAATAAGAATTTAATTGACCAAATAAATTACTGAACTTGACATAATTCCAGTTGTTGTTTTGTATTCTGAAAAATGGTGTCACATTATCATAAAAAAACACATTTTTGTGTCAATTGCTTTACTTTGTTGTAAAATTATGTGTGTCATTGTAAATTGTCGATAAAAAAATCTGAATGAAGAAAGATAATCTTGAATATAATAAGAAACGAGGAAATTAGGATAAATTATATGAAAACAAATATGGAACGGGGGAAATTTGTATGGATGTGATGGAAATGTGAAGTATGAAGACATGTCAGAAAAATATCAAGGATCTGCCAGACCTAATAGATGATTAAGAAAATTTATAATTTCTAATAAATTAAGGATATAAATTGAGAATTCATATTTGATAAACGTGGTATTATTCCAAATTTTGATAATGAGAACTTACTATGATTGCGTTTCTAGTATATACTCGTATTCTGTATTCTCAATGAACATTAAACACATCCACTACATCTAAAGCCGAATGCTAAACGTTTCCAATGGTATAATTTCGTCTTTATCGAATTAATCCTTCGCTATTAGTGAAATCGACTTCAAAGTAGAACTTTAAAGTCGATTTTATCTTCACCCAATAAATTGATTGTTCCGAATTGATCCTATACGGTACAGAATTATTATTATGATGGTAATTTTGTTCTTACTGATCCTGTGGCGTGGAATGGTCTACATCTAAGGGTAAAATATATGAGTGACGTATGTAGCTTTAGGAATCACTTGGAGAAAAAACCCTTTTTGGGAGGCCTTAATAAAATTTCTTATTATACATTTACACTACACACATAGATTACAATTCACCTAAAGCCGAATGTGTTATCACATATCGGAAGATCTACAAAACAATTTTTGCAGTTCGTCTTCCCTTGGTAAGTTTTCTGCGATTTTCTTACTAAATGTATTTTTCTAAACAAATGTCGATGTGAGGAATTATTTATCAACTCTGTTGACTGGGACACAATTTAAATTAGTTTCTTATTGCAATTCAACGTTAAATGTTTCGTTCTTAACGGTAATCAAACTCGCGACCCCCGTATCGGAAGATGACCGTCTAATGAACCCTACAGTGTTCATATTTAGGATGTTGAAATACCTTATTTAATAGAAATAGCCCCCACTTTCGTATCCTTATCAACTAAATATATTTATTTTGAATCTGTCACTAATAGATGGCTCAAATTCCGAATTGAGCACCTTTGAGGAGAGTTTGTTCTCTGAACGGTACTTTGTATATTGTTCTTTTAATATTATAACATAATCAACTTATCATTGACTGGGACACCGAAATTTGGGTGAATAGCCATAAAAAATTGAGACTAAGATTATATAAATTAAAAGAGCAAATGGGTTGACGTTGAACAACGTGAAAATACTGACGAAATATCAAGAAACAAATCAGCTATTGTCTCCATATTTTTTGCAGAAGCTTTCAAACTAACATGGGTGAGATAATATCAATTGTGATTTTCAAATATGTGTTGCAATATCCTCAGTGAGATACAGACAAAAGCCTAGTTTACTGGGGATACGACAAATGAAAGGCGACAAACCCAGATCCATTAAAATAATGTATGTCTAAATTAAATTACCTGTTGTTGTTTCGCAAATTATGTATATTTCATGTCATGTGTAATAATAAATTAATAAAATAAATTAGTTTTGGTGTCACATTCGAATTGGACTATTATTTATTTATTTAGACATTTTATAATAAAGTATACAAATAGCAAGATTCCCATGCGGGAATTTATTCCAACCGACTAGACGACAAGAGTTACTTATATTCGTGACAAAAGCTGGGTGAAAGGTTATACGAGTAACGTTATTTCCAAAAAATAAAATAAAACGTTAACATATATCGTATCGTGTAGCTTATGACTTAACATCGTGACTCCTATGATAGACTCATCTCCATCCATCCTTGCATGCCGCAGTCCAAAGAACAGTCGTCTGAGGAGAATTCACTCTTTAATGCTTCTGCAAGCACTCTTGCAAGCTTCCAGTGACCACAATCATCTCCTAAAAGTTTTCTTCACCACGAGCAATGTGTCCAAATAATTATCGGACTCGTCGTAGGCATATTATCGACAACCTGTAGTAACTCTCAGTATTTATTATGTCCGGTTTGAGTATAAATGTGTCAATGCTCCATTGACTTGTCATTTTTGCTCAATGTATATGAGTATAAATGTGTCAATGTGACCACAATCCTCTCCTAAAAGTTTTCTTCACCACGAGCAATGTGTCCAAATAATTATCGGACTCGTCGTAGGCATATTATCGACAACCTGTAGTAACTCTCAGTATTTATTATGTCCGGTTTGAGTATAAATGTGTCAATGCTCCATTGACTTGTCATTTTTGCTCAATGTATATGAGTATAAATGTGTCAATGTGACCACAATCATCTCCTAAAAGTTTTCTTCACCACGAGCAATGTGTCCAAATAATTATCGGACTCGTCGTAGGAATATTCCCGACAACCTGTAGTAACTCTCAGTATTTATTATGCCCGGTTTGAGTATAAATGTGTCAATGCTCCATTGACTTTGTCATTTTTGCTCAATGTATATGAGTATAAATGTGTCAATGCTCCATTGACTTGTCATTTTTGCTCAATGTACGAGTATATGAGTATAAATGTGTCAATGTTCCATTGACTTGTCATTTTTGCTCAATGTATAATACAGGAGTATAAATGTGTCAATGCTCCATTGAATTTGTCATTTTTGCTCAATCGACTCGTATATGAGTATAAAAGTGTCCAATGCTCCATTGAGTATGTCGCTCCACAGACTTTGTCGTTCGATTTATTTATTTACTTTTCCATTATTTGAGAAAATCGTACCTAAAAAGCGGAATTACTTATGTTGTTTATAGTTAAGGCATTAACGTTGTAGAGGTTTAAAGACATTGTAATTTATTTTTATCAAACACGGTTAAAGCGGAATAAACAGTGTTTGATAAAAATAAATTACAAGAATTCCTTATCTTTCTAAAACTAAAAACTCTCTAATGTTTCATTGCTCACCTATAGCTTGCATTTTTTTCCTTCCACGCTTTTATTTTACCATGACGTTGTACCTAGCCACATCAATTCTTTGATCTTTCCAAAACCATACATAAATAAAAATTATACGGTTACACCCCAATTATGTGTTTGTCTTGTAGAGGTAACAATTTAGCTTTGCAGAGAAATATTACTTCATAAGCTATCAGCCCCAGATATTATTAATCCGTGTTTGCTAATTATTAATAACGAAAAAGATGAAAGGGAAGTAACGGAACGAGCGTTCATTATGACGGAATTAACGTCACATCAAAGGATCCCGTAACGATTTTCTAATTCCCCTCAGCCCCCATTAACGCAGTCCTTAAATCCATCCAAAAACAAAAATGAAAGGACCACATTTGAGGAAGAAAATATTTTCACAGAAGTAGCGGCTTCAAAAATCTGCCTCAGGGTTTTGTATATGACGTTGGTGTCATAATTTTGCATCGTTATTAGGTCTAACAATCGTTTTGCAATTAAAAAACTTCAGTTTTTTTTCTGGGTTATAATCCTAGGATTGGTCTGCACCAAGCACTCGATCCCTCCACTCATCTCTGTCATCCACCAGTTTCTTTATCTCCTGGTAGCTGCCACAGCGCACATCCCGGATCACCCGGTCCATGTACCTGTATATATGGCGGCCTCTATGGTTATTGCCCTCAATCATTACCTCGACGATGGTAAGGAGCAGGCCTGGGTGCCTGATGTTATGACCTATCCAACTGGATCGTTGTTGGGCAACTCTATTTAGGAGTTGCCTTGTTTCTCCAAACCCGCTCAATACCTCGTCATTTCGGATGTGATCTGACCAATGGACCCTGGCCATGCGCCTGTAGCACCACATCTCAAAGGCAGCCAGACGCCCGGACTCGCTCTAGCTGATGGTCCACGTTTCGCAGCTATACAGCAGCACACTCCAGACAAAAGTTTTCACTAAATTATTTCTAACATTGTTATCAATGTTAGGAGATTCAAATATCTTGGATTTCTTGTTGAAAGCAACTCTTGCCTGTTGGACCCTACTTATTATTTCTGCCTTTGATCGGCCATCTTGGGATACTCTGCTGCCTATGTAAACAAATTTCAAATAAATATAGTTTAAATTGGCAGGCATATAAATATCACGCAATTTCTATCAATTAGTCTGAAAGAAGAGTAAAAAGACTTTAAATGAATAAATTAATATTGCCCCTTTTTTAACACGACCGGGAATGGAGTCTATAACATATATCTAAAATTACAAAGAGAGTTGTCAGTTTTATTGACCGGAAGAAAAGTAGAAATGTTAACCATTATCGAATTCTCGTTTTGATAACAAATTCAGACCCACACGCTTCCCTTTTTTCGCTTTATATTACTCCTTAAATTTCCTTTTATCAAAATATTTTACACTTATTCCATCCATACATTTTTTTAATATCTCCTATGACCATGTTCGTTTTAATTTTTTTTGCCTTTCTTAATCTTTGGTGATATTAAGAAATATTTTGCTTAATGTTTTTTTATTTATTTATTTTTATAAAATAAATTTTTAATGCTTAATAGTATAGGTTTTCGTTTTTCGTTGACTCAACAATTGGCACTAAATTACGTAGGAAGAGATTGTATTTTGGAAACAAAATTGTTTTTTGTATATTTATTTATTTTCTCAAAATAGGCTTAGCCCAATTACTTTGAAAAATACAAGAAATGTTAACATTTAAAATAAAGAAAAATTATATAGAATAAAAAAATTTATATAAAATAAAAAATAATGTATATGCATACATATATACACACAAAAATACACACATATTCAAAGTTTATTAAGTATGTTGATGAGTGCTTTCTAACGCGCTCAATCTTAGAAGAAAATTTACTTTTGCTTTTCGTAATGTGATATGAAATATGTCAATATCCGAAGCAGTCCCATTCAGAAGAGTTAAGGCCCTTCCAACAGGCATAGTGGCTGGAAGACCCGTTCTTGCGTATGTTATTGAGAACAGTTCTTGCCGGCGCAGTCTAGTGTAATTGTTAGGAATATTTAACGCTAATCTTTGTAGTAATGCTGGATAGCTCACAACTCCTCGAACGAGTTTCACAACGTATACCAGGAGACGCAGATCTCTTTTTACGCTCAAGGAGTTATACCCGAGCATGCCCAGCAGAAACAGAGTAGGATAAAGCCATGGATAGACACCGAACTCTTTCATACAGAGATTTCGTAGATATTTTTTTTGTACTTTCTCCACCATGAGTTTCACCCCCACCGGGCTCCAAATGCAAGCATTGCTTTCTAGTTTGCTACGGATCAATGAATTAACAACGTTTTGAGCACCATTTAGTGCTCAAAACGTATATTTTAAAACACAGTGTCTTAATGAATAAATACATTTCTTGTTCTATCTATATTCCAAGATAAAGTCTATACACAAAGCTATAATTATTTTTAGGTAGGTTTAAATTTTAAAGAATACTTTTCTCTTAATTTAACAGAAAATCTTTTGTTTTATGAAACACGGATAATTACACGACACAGTGAGTTAATAATGTATTCACAGATAATATTTGTAAGAATTCCCCTTAAATGTTTCGTTGTAAGTTCATAAAGCCGGTTTAAATTTCTTGTTGCATGATATCCTTTGCAAACCGCAGACAGGTAAATCCGTCTTCATTATAATCCGTAAGTCATGCTTCGCTATAATTATGTATATGTTTGTTTTTCTAACATTACAGAATGTAAAACGTTCATTCGTTCTTCATAGCATTTATAAACTCGTATTATTTTTACATTTGAATATTTACGTACGGTAAACTGAGATTTCGAATCGGGATATAAAATGTAAAATTCAACGACTGCATGAATTTGATTAATTAATGCGTATTAATGAATTTAATTAAAGTGGTCTATGCGAATTATAAGCATATTTACTACGATGATGTGGACAGGTTAATCAACATGGCCTAGTAACAATATAGTCTTCGGCCCCAGTAATCGAGCCTTCAGGCTAAGAACTATTGGAGTATACAAGTAACTCAAAGTTGACTAACTAACATTGTAATTTATTTTTAACAAACACTGTTTATTCCACTTTTTTGTGACGGTATAACCCTACCGGTTTCAAGGCTTTCACCTCATCTTCAGGGGAGCGCAAACAAGACTGAAGATGAGGTGAAAGCCTTGAAACCGGTAGGGTTATACCGTCACAAAAAAGTGGAATAAACAGTGTTTGTTAAAAATAAATTACAATGTCTTTAAACCTCCACAACGTTAATGCCTTAACTATAAACAACGTAACTAACTAACCATCATGAGTGTTGGAAATGCTACCACAACTGAACAGACAAATATATTTCCACACGTCTAAAACGTGCGAGTATTGTTATTACACGAACTCTTTAACTAGACTTAGACTTCATTTTTTCCTTTTTTTCTACTTGTTAGATGCAGTTTTTCTACCCTATCTAAATCAACATAAAACGTATTTACTCGTATATAGGCAGTTAGATCGAGTTAAAACGTATGAAAAAAAAGTTGGGAGACGTCTTTAATTAAATGAGTGGTTGCTATTTATCACGGGAATAGGACGAACTAAGTGAAAAATATTTTTTTAAAAGTACAAAATCGTAACATAAGTCAAGATATTCGTTAATTGTATATTAGATAAACATTGCTGATAGACTTTAAATTTCTCGAAAGTTAAATAGAAAAAAAATATAATGTAACAAGCTTTAAATCTTAAATCTATCATACGTTTTATAGATTGTCCAATATTATGTTGAGTCAAATAATCTATTGTCGAATTTGTGTTTTTAGTTGTTTTTTTTAACTATTTTTTATATCGAAAAATTAATTAAAAGCTTTCGCCTATTTCTCAATCTTAAATAGTTATTTATAATCTAAGATTTTTAGTGGCACTGTGATATGACGAACAGTTGAAACTTGATTACATTGAGTATTAAAAGAATGTTTCACTTATTAAATCCAAGCAAATTGTTGGTAAGTGTATGAACATTTTATTTCTCTATCAAAAGTAATTTATTAAGTTTCTTAGCACTTTTTTCAGTATAAGAGTGAAATTAGTATTTTTTTGTCAGAAACTGCTTTTTAAACATATTGTAAAGAACGGAAACTTTTACTTGCAAAATAAATTATTAGATTAATGATGCGTGCATTAAGGAAACTTTTGTGGAGTGTCAATGGTTTACGAGTACCGGAAAGAGTAACAATAAATAAACTGTTTAGTTTATACCGACAGCAGAATGATTTTATGCTTTATAAAAGTCAGTTAATTGTATTTTTTTGGTTTTCTAGCATACATTTTAACTCTGCTACGCCTAATGAACACTGTAGTATTCGAAGGAAATATTCACTACTACTTATAATTTAATGTCAAAATATCGAATGTCAGTCAAATATTAACATTGAAGCTTTTACCGAACGAGAAACAATGTCACTATTTCGTTCAAAAGCTCATTTTACCTTCGGAATTCTCCGTTTCTACCTTAGTACGAGTATATGTTCAGAGTAAAATACTCTGTCACATAATGACACTATTTCAAGCTTAAATTTCCCCGCACATGGACCATTTTCGCTCCTGTCGCTCGGCCAAGTATTACCCTTCTTTATGGGAATCGATGAGTTTCCTTTTATGAAAAAAGTATATGCCATAAAGTGAGCTTAGTATGTTATTTATGTTTTACCGTAAATTTTATATTAGACATAAAAGAATTAAAGGCATAAAAATGCTTAAATGGTCAATGTTGCTAAAACGTAGTAAAACGGACTCAAAAATAAGTTGGGTAGGTAAATACTTGAGCAAAAATCAAGGTCGTTTATAAATCTTTATATAATTTTTATTTCAAAAGCATGTAATGTAATAAGAGTCTTCTTAGTTTAGTGGTGAAGAAAACTGAGTTTACAAATCTTTATATAATTTTTATATACAACTTATATAAGTTTATAAATCTTTATATAATTTTAGCTTTATATAACTTTACATAATTTTATATAACTTTATATAACTTTATATAATTTTATATAACTTTATATAATATATAGTATACAACTTTATATAATATATTTTTACTTCAGATAATATACTTTATATAACTTTATATCATATACTTTTATATAACTTTATATAATTTTAACTTTATATAATTCAATCTTTATATATAATAAATGTATAAATCTTTAGATAATTTTTATTTCAAAAGCATGTAACGTAATAAGAGTCTTCTAAGTTTAGTGGTGAAGAAAACTGAGTTTACATTTTAGAAGTAAAATGGAATTCTTTACGTCGATAAACAAGCTAATCTTAAATTTTAATAACAAATACAATATAATAATAATTTGCATAACGCCATTTAGAGAGTCGACTCTTCTCAAACGCGCTCCAGCTCGAGATTCGAACCCACTATTTTTGACAGATTAAAAATAAATATATACGCGTACAAGTCGAGTGTAAGAATTTAAAGGTAAGAATACAAAGGCCATTAGATAATACATTTCCCCGCGTATGCATACGTATAGAAAAAATGTTTGTTAACAAAACTGCAACGAAAACTTATCAAGGGGTGACGAACTACAAAGAAACATTTTTATATCATCTGATACATATATGATAGTAACACACTCAATGTGGGTGTAGTGCAGTGTACTAGTATAATGCTCATATATAGTACAAAGAAACATTTTTATATCATCTGATACATATATGATAGTAACACACTCAATGTAGGTATAGTGCAGTGTACGAGTATAATGCTCATATATAGTACAAAGAAACATTTTTATATCATCTGATACATATATGATAGTAACACACTCAATGATGTAGGTGTAGTGCAGTGTACGAGTATAATGCTCATATATAGTACAAAGAAACATTTTTATATCATCTGATACATATATGATAGTAACACACTCAATGATGTAGGTGTAGTGCAGTATACGAGTATAATGCTCATATATAGTACAAAGAAACATTTTTATATCATCTGATACATAAATGATAGTAACACACTCAATGATGTAGGTGTAGTGCAGTGTACGAGTATAATGCTTATATATAGTACAAAGAAACATTTTTATATCATCTGATACATATATGATAGTAACACACTCAATGATGTAGGTGTAGTGCAGTGTACGAGTATAATGCTCATATATAGTACAAAGAAACATTTTTATATCATCTGATACATATATGATAGTAACACACTCAATGATGTAGGTGTAGTGCAGTGTACGAGTATAATGCTCATATATAGTACAAAGAAACATTTGTATATCATCTGATACATATATGATAGTAACACACTCAATGATGTAGGTGTAGTGCAGTGTACGAGTATAATGCTCATATTTAGTACAAAGAAACATTTTTATATCATCTTATTCATATATGATAGTAACACACTCAATGATGTAGGTGTAGTGCAGTGTACGAGTATAATGCTCATATATAGTACAAAGAAACATTTTTATATCATCTGATACATATATGATAGTAACACACTCAATGATGTAGGTGTAGTGCAGTGTACGAGTATAATGCTCATATATAGTACAAAGAAACATTTTTATATCATCTGATACATATATGATAGTAACACACTCAATGATGTAGGTGTAGTGCATTGTACGAGTATAATGCTCATATATAGTACAAAGAAACATTTTTATATCATCTGATACATATATGATAGTAACACACTCAATGATATAGGTGTAGTGCAGTGTACGAGTATAATGCTCATATACATATAGTACAAAGAATAATTTTTATATCATCTGATACATATATGATAGTAACACACTCAATGATGTAGGTGTAGTGCAGTGTACGAGTATAATGCTCATATATAGTACAAATAAACATTTTTATATCATTTGATACATATATGATAGTAATACACTCAATGATGTAGGTGTAGTGCAGTGTACGAGTATAATGCTCATATATAGTACAAAGAAACATTTTTATATCATTTGATACATATATGATAGTAATACACTCAATGATGTAGGTGTAGTGCAGTGTACGAGTATAATGCTCATATATAATATAGCATACATTTTGATAAAACCACCCAAAAAGAGTATTCTTCAGATGCTTACTAAAGTTGCAGCCACCACTCAGATGCAGAACATTCCGTGCCACATTACCAGGAACGGCAAAAGCCCTGTCATAATACCCCGCCCTACTGGATTGATTTGGAATAATACATTTATACGACGAGGACGATATCGATATTCTATTTATTTATATAACATTTTTATTGTAAATACAATCTGGCGGGCTTATTGCCAGGTGGCAATCTCTTCCAACCAATCAGACAAAAGTAAATGAAGCAAGTTACGTGGTCACATAAATCATTCAAATGACTATCCATCCCCACGAAATCCATAAACATATACGTGAGCACATGCCCACGAACCCCACAACGACGGACAGTTACCCGAACATTCTTCTTTAAAGTGAGATATCATCAATCAAAAGGAAAGGAAGGGATGGTGTAGAGGGGAGGAAAAGAAAAACCAGGAATGAAACACGTTATTTTACTGACTAGAAATTAAGAGGTTTTTCAGTCGCTTCTTAAAGCATGCCAAGGACGGAGTGAGTCTTATATTGGTTTGTAACTGATTCCAGAGTCTTTCTGCATGGACAGTAAAGGACGACGTAAAGAAAGAGGAGCGGTGAACTGGAAAGGCCAATAAACAATTTCTGTTTGAGCGTAGCGCTAATCCATGATTGGAAAGACACTGAAAATTTTCGGCGAGATAAGAGGGGGTGGCGGGACAGTTAAGGACATTATACAATAGAGACAGTATGTGAATTTGGCGTCTATTTTTAACATTCAACCAGTTCAATGCCTTCTGGTATGAAGTTATATGATCGTACTTACGTAGGTTGAAAATGAATCTTAGACACACATTTTGAAGACGCTGTTATTTGTCCAGCTGTTCCTCTGTAACATCCAAGTAACATACGTCCACATAGTCCAGAATCGGAAAGAGCAGAGATTGTACGAGTAAAATCTACTCCTCTCCGAAGCAAGAACTCTCAGACACAGATTTGAAATAAACAATGGACACATCCCACCAATATACATGAATACAAACAGTGTTTGAAATTAAAAAAATATAGTCACAGGCATTGAATATTTTCCAAAAATGTACGGTTAAGGGTACAAACAGCCAAATCGAGGTATCTCTATTGTATTTTGGGTGTTTAATATAGACACCAAAATGGTTCTAAGTTTTCAACTCTTAACTCTAGATTGAAAGATTTCAGTTGATTTGTTTGGAAATGTGTGGAAAATGCTAGATGATTGTATCGCAACACCATTGTTTTCGTATGCCGAAACTAAACCGACACAAAAGGAAAGACGTTACGTAGGAAAATGAAAAAGGACAGGTCTGATAAAGGAATAGGATATAACCTAAATGGCAAGATCGTTCCCGACATAAACCGATATAGGTTAAAAGTTTGCGTGGCAACGCTCAAACCCAGACCTTCATGGAATAAAAACTATATAAATGTATATTTCCGCTTATGATTGACTTTTAAAAATGACTCCAGGGCTTTTGTACCCACCCCACAGTGCTTTTCATTATCGCTCTGAGTGAACTGAAAATTAAGCTATGTAAAATGAAGTATGGTGTGCTGGCATGCAAAGAAGTTTCTCATATACCAATGGAAGAGAAAGTCCGTCTACTGAAAGAAAGTAGAATTTTTCGAAGGAGAACTAGGATTGTTGGAATAAAGTTTGTAAGAATAACCTGTAATGATTATAGTCCAGAACAGAACTTTATTACCAATTTTGATGTATGGGAGTGAAACGTAGTCGTGGAAAAAAAAGTTGAATTAATGCTGGAAAAATATGTACACAGGGATGAACGTAATATTAAGACTGATGTGTTGAGTAAGATGAAGAAGAGCACTTTGAGGTGGTTGAGACACGTAGAACAAATGAATGAAGAAAGACTAATAAGACAAATATAGAGTACAAATGTGAATAGAAAGCGTGGTACGGGAAGACGAAGGAAAGTATGGTTGGATAAATTAATGATATTTTGAAAGAATAAAAAGTAAGAAGTGCGGGAAATCGTAGGAGTTATATGAGGAGTGTGGATGTGGAAGCGGCGTAATGTGTGTGTTGAGATAGGAAAATGTAGCGCTCTGTTCTCTCTGCCTACCCCAGTTGGGAAACAGCGAGATAGTATATATAAGATTACTAAATTTGATTATATCGTGTAAACCTGTTTTATGGTTAAAAAATCGTTCATGTTATTTGCTTTATCTCTCATTGGGGGCTTACTGCGTTTTAACTTCTTGCACTAAAGACAAGATATTTAAAATTTGATTAGCATTATTTATTTAGATCAGCATTAATCAGAGCGTGTAAGGACTCACGTATACGTGTACGATAAGGATTTCATTCAAATGTTTTTGTTTACCAAATAATTCTACGAACATACTTAAATTCTTTGTATAAAAAAATAAGCAAGGATAATTTATATTTCAAGATTGTCTATCGAAAAAAAATCATTCCATACAAGTTAATGCAATGCGCTCTAATATCTAAAAACAAGTAGATATGGATTTGAAATTTTTTGAATAAATCATATTTTCTAGAAACATCCGTAATGTCTCTGTGTTCTAGTTTGTAAAACACTTGTCTTCCAACACGGGGGTGACCGGTTCGATTCCCGTTGGAAACATGATTTAAAAAAATTGTTTTTTGTTTGGTTTCCACTAAAGGCCTCTTAAACATTTTTCTTGTTGTTCGAAAAAATAAATAAATATAGGTTTATTGATAGCAACATAGTACGTAATACATTACAAAAACGCACGTATATCTCAAGATAAATAGCAGAAAATACATTTAAAAGAGAAGCTATCAGAAGGTCTGGGCTCGTCTCATAACATCCCCCGGCAGAGATACACGCCACCAATATAGAGCAAGCCCAGCCGCGAGGACATCAGATATTTTTTTAGCCCTCACCCTCATGAATTCCATATAAAAATAATTCAGCAAAGTTGTACTGAATACAACAAACGTGTTATACTATACAATACAATTCGTCTTAGAAATTCATTTTCTTTGGAAATTTAAATTTGATTGTCAAGACTGTGTACTTCCTGAAGTGCAACAGATTTTATTCAATACATCAATGCACATACAAGCGTATTTTATCAACATGATAACTGATAATCACACTCGATCACGAGGCTTTGTCTATCTTCAATATATCTATCAAAATAATTATCTTTTTACGTCGTCCTTTACTGTCCATGCAGTGAGACTCTAGAATCAGTTACAAACCAATGTTAGACTCCTCCGTTCTTGGCATGCTTTAAGAAGCGACTGAAAAAACTAACTTTCTAGTCGTAATATAACGTGTTTCGTTCCTGATTTTTTCCCCTTTCCTCTCCACCACCCCTTCCTTTTCATTTGAATGATGATTTATATGAAAAGGAATGTTCGGATGATTGTCCGTCTTTGTGGGGTTTATGGGCATATACTCATGTATATGTTTATCGATTTCGTAGGGATGAAGAGTCATTTGAATATTTTTTTGCGATCATATAATTTGTTTCACTTACTTTCTTCTGGTATTTGCTATAAAAGTGTTGAATAAATAATAAATAAAATAATTCCTTTATAATACTCGTACATACAACAGGAATATCGTTTATCCTCAAAAGTATAATGCATATTTGAGTGTTTCCCCCTTAAATAGTGTATTGTGTTGTTGGTGATTAATGGGTTAAAACGTAGAAGTGAAAAGTTTATGCTTGTCAAAGCTCTCATTTTTTTTGTATTTTAATAAAAATAATTCAATTACCTTAACAGAAAACTTATATCTGTAACGATGTTCTTAACAGACCATTTTCAATAAACTTAAATGTCACATTTTAACTTCCTGCCTACTATGAAAAAAAGTGGGGAACACCGTCTTGGATAATTCGAAGTGCATGCAAAAAATATAATTCACGCATATATAAGACCGGTTAAAACATATATAAATGATATTCTCGTAAAAGATAAATAAAAAATCAGTTTTTTTAATATTTTTCTGGAAAAAAAAAATTACCTCCCTGGCCAAGTTGGTAAGACGCCTGTCTCCCGACTCGGAGGTTGCAGCCTTAAATCCCGCTCGAATTCAGATTTAAATAAAAATGATTTCAGTCTGGTTTTTATTTAAGGCCTCTTTAACATCTTTGTGAATGGTTGGAAGATATTGCCATATGGTAATAAGCCCGCCAGGTTACACTGTATACAACGAAAGTATAATACAGATAATCTTGAAAAATATCACATAACAAAAATTTAAATCAACAACGAAATTGAACAAACATCCAAACTTGACACATAATCAAAACGTAAAAAGAAAAAATATATATGGCACAAGCATTGTACGAGTACATAAAAAATGTATACATGGCTCAAGTATTGTACATAAAAAAATATATAAATGGCTTAAGTATTGTACGTAAAAAATATATATATGGCTCAAGTATTGTACATAAAAAAAATATATATGGCTCAAGTATTGTACATAAATAATAACAATACTACCTTTTAGCTAAAAATAAATTTGAAAGTTATGTAACAACCAAAATTGAGAAGGCAACTGAAAATGTCTACATCCATCATATCACATCCCACACATCAATGTGTAATATTAATAATACTAGTGAAAATGTCTACATCCATCATATCACATACCACACATCAATGTGTAATATTAATAATACTAGTGAAAATGTCTACATCCATCATATCACATCCCACACATCAATGTGTAATATTAATAATACTAGTGAAAATGTCTGCATCCATCATATCACATCCCACACATCAATGTGTAATATTAATAATACTAGTGAAAATGTTTACATCCATCATATCACATCCCACACATCAATGTGTAATATTAATAATACTAGTGAAAATGTTTACATCCATCATATCACATCCCACACATCAATGTGTAATATTAATAATACTAGTGAAAATGTTTACATCCATCATATCACATCCCACACATCAATGTGTAATATTAATAATACTAGTGAAAATGTTTACATCCATCATATCACATCCCACACATCAATGTGTAATATTAATAATACTAGTGAAAATGTTTACATCCATCATATCACATCCCACACATCAATGTGTAATATTAATAATACTAGTGAATACTACATTGCTGTCGATTAACTCATTATTTATTTTTAAAAAAATCGTCTCAATTGTAAGCCACGTTAGGATTGTATCATTTAAAAAGTTAACATTTCTTGGTGGTTATAGGTATAATTTTATTTTAAATTGAGTTCGAATAAGACGTTTCGATATTCGTTAAAAAAATCAAGCATACCTTGATCCCCCTTGCAGCGTGATTTCCCGTAATAAAAGTAAAGGAAAGGACTCATTCTTAGGGCCTGGGACTTATGCCGCACGTGCGACACAAATAAATTGTAGCGGCAAGGTAAGTCATTTAATCACTTAAAGTGCAAACGGCTCTCCTCATAAAACTTAATGTAAGTGCAAGGCGTTGTGACTTATATAAAACAAGTCATAAAATATGGTAAAAGCGTAAAAACGTACAGGTATTCGTATTCAGGGTGTTAAATGCCACTAACGACGTTCTTTTGTAATAAATTATTTTCAATCTGGAACGACATGTAAAAAATCTTTTTTGAATAACCGTTTATCACGTTGAACAAAACGGTGTTCGAAACATTCTTCATTTATAATTCTTCGCCCACAATTAATTGACAACAATTTTTCTTGACCATAATTCTTCGCCTACAATTCTTCGCCCACGATTCATTGCCAACATTTCGTCCCAGTCACAAGTCTTCGCCTGGAAAATTCTTTTCCGCATATGTTGAAAAACTATATATTTTTGATAAACGTGTACAGTTTTTTATGTGAAATTCAGAAATATCTTTCCTTAGTTCATAATAAACATCTTAGAAATCCATGATTTACTTCCGTGACCTAATTGAAAAAACACTTGACTTTCAACATGTTTGATTCCTAATAGAATCATGTATTTACATCTTCCTGGTTGTTTGAAAGAACATGCTTTATGACAATATGTCTGCTGATTTGTATTGTATACGACGGAAGTACAAACAAGTCGAAAAATTTACAGCATTTTGAAAGCGAATATTTGAGCGAATATTTCCTTGATATCACAGGAAACACTAAGGAAGGCAATGAAAAATTCTACGAAAAAAGCGTATTCGTACAATATAATGGCTCACATTTACATGATATAATTTTTCGCACATAGCGTAAAAAGCCAACAATAAACTCTTATTTCCAACATTTTTTTCTTTATTACATTTTGTTCATGAGTTATATCAAATGTAAGACCTAAAGGGATTTTAAAAAATGAAGATACTTTTGCATCATATGTATAATAAATAAGATGCAAATAAATATAAAGAAATTTAAATTACGTAGATAATTTTCTCTTCCAAACTCAATCAGCAGAGTAGTTTCGACATAATATTGAATGAAGATGGAAAGTCTCCTGAAACTAATTTAAATTTAAAGCAATATTAAGCATGAGTGGCCTGAAGCTACAATAAAAAGTATATTCTATGATACTTTCTCAAGAGTTCGAAGAAGAGCTGGCATACAAATTCAAACTGATTTTGTGTTCAAGAGAAATTTCTGGAAAATGTCGATTCTATTTTTACCAAAAAAAGTTGTTTACGAAAAAATATGCTACATTTGATTCCAGATTATCACCTATGTTATGTAAGTATTATATACTATTATATACTATACTATAATATATACAAAAAACACATTTATTAATGTTGAACAAAAGATGATTTTGCTCACTCCAGGAAACTAGGGAGTCTAGGTCCTGTTGTAACTGTGCACAGTCGTTAGGTGAATTGATCTTTTTGAAAATTTTCAAGTTGTCAGCGAACAATAAACATGTCAAGTGACTTATGGAATTTTGAATGTCGTCTATTAATATGAGGAATAGCAGGGGACCTTAATTAGATCCTTGTGGTATACCAAATCTTGCGATAAATTCCACAGAAGACTTGTTACGGATTGTTACGTATTGAGATCTTTCTTTTAGGTAAAATAATAATTTATTCTGTCATTCCTCATTTTACCAAGGTTAGTGTTTTTTACCAAGGTTTTACCACCTTTTTTACCAAGGTTAGTATTTTTCAAGATCTTTTTTAGGTATTCAAACTAATTACCCCACTAAGGAACACATATAAAAGAACACCAAGTCCCCAGGCATCTGTGTAGGAGCCTAAGTATTATATACTATACTAGTAATATAACAAGTGTTCAGTTACTGCTTCCGCAGTCCATAGACAGACTTTATAGATAGTTAAATAAAAAAATAATTAGTAATGGAAGGAATTCTATATTTGAAATATATTGTATAGTATACAAAGTGTTTTCCAATCATGTGAAATTAAGGCTTTGTGGGATATGATGTATGGTTTTATCATAAGCGTGTTTATAATGCGTCCCGTGAGGACAAGTGGAGACAATAAGCTTTGTTTATTAAACACTCGATATTAAATACTTGTGAAAACTTTGCAATATCTAACAGTCTTAAACTTAAATCTTCTTAGCGTACTAATCGAGAAAAGCAGTCAAGTCGAATTTACTTCATTCATTATCAGATTACATCCATAAAGAGTAATTTAATGTGCAGTCGGGTAAATTTAGGATATCTGGTTGGTAAATAAAACAGCCAAGTACGTTTCCTCCTTCCGTCCACAAATCTTTTATCCTGGAATGTTTAACAAGCTCTAAATAAACCAAAGCACATTAACTGCTCTAAAACACGCGAATTTAGTATCTTACGAATTCTATTAAATACAAAGGACATTTACATATTTTTGTAATCTATTAAGAAAAAAGTACTTAGAAAACTTGATTGCGTGGTGGAAATTTTGAAATAATTATTTGATATTTTTAGCGTACGTACTTACGTACTATACGCGTTTTTAAGGAAGTAATTTGAATTAAACAAATCCTTTGATATTTTTATTGTTAATTTTCTATACTTAACTGTAAATATCATATATCAAGAAAGTAAATACATGATAATTTGTTTTTACCCTCTAATTTGATTTAAATGAGCTATTTTGGTGAATTCTAGATTTTTTTTTAAAAGTGTATAATTGAATTACATAAAAAAAATGCTTATCATCTACGTTGATACGACTTTTCTGGCCTAGTTGAAAATACGTCTGTTTCAACTCGGAGGTTGCGGGTCTGATTCTCATTGATATACAGATTTTTTTAAATCACCATATCAAGCAACTAACTAGGCGCCTAAAGTTATCACTTTAGCGACTCTCGTGGCCCAGTTGGTTATATGCTTGACTTCCACTTGGGGGGGTTTGGGTTTAATTCGTGATAATTGCCGAAATAAAACTTTGGTTTAAGTTTGGTAAAATAGTTCGCCGGGTAATAATACTCGCACGTTGGTATTACCAACACCTTCAATTAGGAACCGCGAGTTCTTTTTTTACTCCAGGGGCTCTAAGCCCGAGGGTTCAATTAACGAGAACGAAGCCAATAGTTTTTTTCGGACAATACGGAGAAAATTAATTAATGAGTTGTTTAACACTTTCTGGTTATTTTTTTAAATGAAAATAATAAATATTTGCCTCTAAATAATAAAGACTGAATAAATAAAATATGAAATGTTTTTTTTTCAAAATATGAAAAAAGATCCGCACAAACTTAAGGGTAAGTGGAAGTAAAAGAAATAAGCCTGTTTCGTTTTATGAAAATATTTTCATGTCGCTTGAAAATATTTTAGTTATGGTTGGATCTAATGAATGCTATTTTGAAACGTTTTAAGTCAGAGAAATGTGCATGGATGTAGAAGAGGCAAAGAACATGTCTCGAGATAGAAAAGTTTAGCGCTCTGTTCTCTCTATCTATCCCAACAGGGACATGGCTGTTTAATAACAACATATTCGACAAATCATCAATGTATGTTCGTAATAAATCTTTATATATTTCTTACTAGAACCTTAGAAAAGACGCTCGTTTAACTTTGTGGTGTCATGGTCATAAATTTTTAACAAAATTAACAAAACATTTATTTTTTATTTTGTATTCACCACTATTTTATTTGAGTTCACTACCGGTTTCAAATACCTCAGTCTTCCTCGTCAGGTAAAGTTGAACTAAATTTTGTCTAGAATACATTACTGCTACTATCTTATACTCAGAATGTCAGCACAAAAAGAGATCCTTGAGGTATTTCTATGTCATCAAAAACAATTAGAAAAAATGTATTTTATACATAATTTAGTTCAACTTCACCTGACGAGAAAGACGAGGGTGAATAGAAAATAAAAAAACAGGTGTTTTATTTATTTTATTAAAAATTATATTTTTTGTCAAAAATCGCAATTTCGAAAATATATTTCGTATAAGGTCTCCAAGGATTTGTAATTTTTTCAAAATATTAATATTTTAGACGTGTCATTTTAAATGATATATGTAGATTTGTGTAAAAAATGTTCAATTTTAAAAAGGAAGAAGGTTTCAACATAAATCATTCTAAGATATTATTTTTTATTTGTGTAAAAGCTATTAAGAATGAACCTGTTAAGAATGAAGAATATACTTTGAAATATTTGAGTATAAGCATACACATTGACGTTGTATATCAAGAATAATGTTAATGAAGTATGTTTTGTTATTTTTCCTTTCACGACATACAACTCTGGACCTTCTGATACCTGGCTTCTTGTGTGTAGTAGGACATATGTATGTACTTCGTTTTGCTTGCAAATTATATGAATACCGTTAGTGTTTTGACATTTAAATATTTTATTATAACATCTTGTATTTCAGTACTCACTCGCACTCTGAATTTTAATTGTACGAGTATAGTATTTGTAAATAATGTTAATGGTCGATAATAATATATAACAGAACACAGGTCTTAGAACACTTAAGAATTCGAAAAAGAAGTTAAATGGTCGTAGTTGATCATAAATAAACAAAGAAATAAATATTCATGAGAAACAATTTGACAAATTCAATCGTTATTATATGATTAAACTTACTAATTGGTTTTTGATATCAAACACCTTAAACCTAGGGTAAGTATGATAGAAGTTTTGGGGAAGTTCAAAGTTCTCCAAGACTCAGCTGGGTGTTAGTTATAGGATGTACAGTGCCCTACTTTAAACTATAATTTGATCAAAACATTGGGTCATGTGCCTGTTTGTTAGTTAGTTAGAGTCTCATGCTTCTTTTTGTGCGATCTTAAGTTCAACTAACATGGTAATTTCTGAAAATATTGACAAAGGGAACGGTAAAAAAGAATACTATCTATGTCAATAGAATTTTTTAAAAAACAAAGTTACATCATAAAAATATGCAATCTAAATGAATAACTTTTTTTTTTCATAGCAAAACATACCTTTTTAGGCTTTCGCGGTTCTTCGTGTCAGTTATATAAGGTTTTTTGAAGTGTTTTACCGCGTGGTTTGGCTTATGATGACGACGTTTCGAAAACTTATTCATAGTCAACTTCACGATAAGTGGACGCGCGCTGGATACCGTTGGCTTACAATACAGTATTTACCGCACCGTACGAATAAGCCATGAATATTAAAACTGCAACATTTTTGATATGTTACGTTGGCGTCATAAGCCAAACCACGCGATAAAACACCCCGAAAAATCTTATCCAATCGAAAGAATATACTTGTTTGTAATATTTTAGGTAAATTTGAGTTCATCGTTTATTTTCATTTAACCTTTTAATGTATCATAGTATAAATAGGCCAGACTCCATACGATGGTTGTCGTCAAAGAAAGAATACGAGAATTGAATTTTGAATACAAGAGAGCGAGAGAGGAATAATTGGATTCTCTCCGAAAGTAATTCGAAATTTGAATCTCGGTGGGTCCGTGATACTGAACGAATTTTAAATACCTAGCTAACTATTTTTGAACCTGTGTAAAAGGGGACGATGTATAAATGATATATACACAAATTTTACATTTATGAATATATATTTGCATAAATGTAGAATTTGTTTTAATTCCTATAGAATATTTCACGGGCTGTAACTAGTATAGGTATATTGAATGCCCATTTTCCATCAATTCATGTGATACGGGAAAACAATTAATTGATGTTCATTCATAAATTTTAAAATTCCAAATATTCTTATTGGTATATTTATTTATGGTTACATAATGCCAAAGAACATGCTTGATGGATGAACGGAAATAAAACAAGAAATAATAAAATCAAATAAGATTATATCCAAGATTACAGCATAGTCATTATCCAATCGATATTATCTGGGTATGAGAGAATCCTAGTATTTTTTCTACAACTTTCACACCGGAATATATTCTCAGTCTCGCAAGGAATTCATCCAATAGAAAAATTGTTCCGAATCGACCAATATGGATGGATATTATGTCCACAGTAAGATACAAGCAAAGTCCTAGTTTTCTGGAAATATGACAACTGAAAGGCAACACACCCAGATCCATAAAAAAATGTGTGAATTTCTTTTCATGTATAAATTATAACAGGGCATTTATCGTTGTTGATCATGCGGCGTGGAATGACCTGCTTCTAAGTGTAATGATATATATATATATATATATATATATATATATATATATATATATATATATATATATATATATATATATATATATATATATATATATAACATATGCAACCTTAGGAAACGCTTAAAGACAGCCTTTTTTGGGAAGCCTTATAAAAATTATGTTTATATATGAACACTACACCTAAAGCCAAATGTATTATTATCACGTATCGTTTCTTTGTAGTTCGTCTTCACTTGGTAAGTTTTCTGCGGTTTTCTTACCAATTTTTTTTCTAAATGTTTACAGATGCAGAGTGGCTAAGTATTAAACCTAATGGCCACAACCACCCCGTTTCTATCCATACACTCAATATATTGTTTTTGTAATATTTTTGATTTGTCAATAATAGAGCTTTTGAATCAAAAGTAAGAGCGCCCTTAAGGGGAGTCTGCTCTATGAATGGCACTATTAAAATTGTCATTTTATTATTATTATATGAACTAAAATGATTGAATGTTGTTGAATAAGAAATGCTGTGAACCTAATAGTTTGGTTAAATTTTCAGTTGGTCACAGTTATAAATAATATGGATTAAGCAGCATTAAATGTGACGTGTATTATGATAGAATAACCTTTCGCACAATATGTGTGTAGCATAAATCTGGAGCGGATGCATAACCATATTATCAGCAGGGGGGCGGATGGATTTGCACAACGTGCGAATTTCACCAAATGTCGTATTTCTACGTCCTGAACTATCGTAATAAAAATAAAACGTAAGCTATCTCAAGATATCTTTTTTTAAATATATTAGATTTTATCCAAATCCTGAATGTTATAATAACATACTTCCAGAAAAAACGCAGAAAAAATATGCTATTCTACTGCTGTTCATTAATAATTAAATACTCATGCTCTTTTTATGCGAGTCGTGCTAGAGGAGGACCAAGAAAAGAAAGTTTGAAAAAAAGGAAATGTATGGAGTAAGATAAACGAAAGGATCTCGATGAGAAGATGCATGGATGTGAAGGAGGTGAAGTTTATATCTCTGTCTACCCTAATATGGAAATGACATGATGATATATGAATATATTAGATTATACTTTAGTTGGTAACTGTCTTCTATTTGACAAATAAGATTCAATCCCGGCTACTACAGTGTCTAAAAAACCCAACCCAAGATCAATTGTATCAAAAGGAGCTTTCATACCCTGATTACAACAATATTTTTCTCTTTTATTCCTATTAAAAACCCCGAGATCAGTCGTAAACTATACTCTGGTTGATTATATTTTTTGTATGCAGACTGCTTACTTGAAAATAGCTTGTTCTTAGTTTTTCAAGAGTCTAAGAGGAAGCATTGTTTTCAAAAAGTTTCGATAAAAGTGGTAAATTAGAAATATCAGTCGACCAGTCACTACATTGTAAAATCGGTAGAATTTTTTACTTGTTTTTGTTAATTTGAAATAAACGTTAATTTGAAATAAACGTGTTTTTTTATTCCTTTCGAGAAAATACAAGGTTGGTGGTAAAGAGTTGATTGAAAACATATCCTAAGATATTTTATTGTTAGAAGAGTAAACATTTTTCTTTTCTTTTTTGGTTCCATTTAAAACATGTACCAATAAACTGCATCACGTTCCATCTAAAACATGTACCAATAAATTGCATCACCCTGTATATTCATTCAGTACTCTTATTTTTATCGACGTAATGCATTATTTACCATTATCTGTCTGAGAACACACTTGGTTCTGTCAAAATGACCATTACGTGTCACATGATGTCCAAGCTGTCAGCCCGATTCTTGGGGTGGCTGATTCGAGGGGCTGCAAACCCAGGGAGGTGCAGACTGTGTGTGTGTTGTGTGACAGCTATCACAAAAGGAGGATGCTCGCTGAATGGAAGTGCTGGGCCCGGAGGCAGTGGCCAAGAAAAGCACCAGTCTACTGTTAAAATATATTTCTGTTTCTCCAGAGTGGCATCATAGCGATGCACTCAACTGGTGCTAATATACTTTAAGTGGGTTTTAAGCCCTTACAACTAGGATTGTTTGTGTTGAGTTTTAAATATAATTTTTTTAAATAATAAATAAAACTGAAATAAAAAATCTTTGTGTTAATTGGTGCGTTTTTACCAATACTCAATTTTTAACGTTTCTCAATAATTACATTTGAAGAATACTTTTCATATAGATTGTGTTTGTTTTTTTAAATAATTATGTATTATTCTTAATATTTATTTATTTAAACGACAACTACGCCCTTTTGGCAAGGCAATTGTCTTCCATATGAGAGTTTCGTGTTTGATACTCGAGAGCACCTAAAAATGAAAAGGGTCCAAGTTTTTTTTAAGAGACTGGAAGATTTTTGCTCATCTGGTTTCCTGTGGTATCAACAAAACGTAAAAGATGTACACTAGAATAAACAATTTAAAAGTTTGACTTCTAATTTAAAAAAAATCATGAATATGTCTTTCTTCTTCTTTTTCGTACTCCCAATGCTGAGGAACGTGATCCATAAATTGTTGAGCATATTCATTTAGTTTTTCTGTTAAAACTAGTGCGGCGGTTTCTCATTGTCTTTCGCACCGCAGTAGATATTATAGGAAATGTATTCATGTTGTACATATTATGAGCCCTTTTGCCAATCTACAGTATTTTAGGGTGTAGTACTAAGTCTCAAAAGAATGTGTACTTGAGGATGTTAAGTAGGATCAGGAGTGTTGTAGAAATGTTTTGGGATATACTATATATGTTGATATACGTTAAAAGGATTGGAAGAGAGGATAGGGAAAACACAAAAAGAGACGTGACCAGTCTCTATGACCCTCTACTAAGCATAGTCTGCGGGCTCACACAGTTATGAGGTGTAGCCGCTGTCATTGCACTAACACCTACTTGGAACAGAAGGTGAAGAGTTCTAGATGTCAGCGGACAAGGGGCTGAGTACTTTATAAGCAACCCTAGACTGCCCAGTACTCTTCACAAGGTTCCTCTTAACACTTCCCTACATAAATAATATTGTAATATTTACCAATCGTTTGCTTTTTGAAACTTCAGGTCATTTATGTTAAGTGAATAATAATCTATCCATTTTATCTTATTAAATTTCTGCTCATTCACTGGTTTTCTGTCGTTGTCTGCCCTGGGCCTCCAGTTGCCATCCGAATCTTATTACTCCAGATGTCATCAAACCAGCATTCAAGCATTTTTCCAACTGATCTTCAAGACTTTATTTGCCCTCCAGTTAAACAACTTTCTGATCACCAGTCGTTGCTTTGTCAACCAATACTGCCAAGCTCACGCATAATTTAGTTTTCAAATAACTTTTTAATGCCAATGATACCAGTTATTCATGTGTGGAAATTGTTACCATAAGAAAGTAAATAAATGACTTCACATATATAAGAAAAAAAATATTACATGAAACTTTTGATAATTGAATCTTTATTTAACAGCACTGATAATTACGAGTACAATAAATACATTTTTTGACAGTGAAAAAAGTCGAAAATATTTTTAATGATGATTTTATATTGTAATATATATTTTTTTTATTTGAAGAAATGAAAGACTATTTTTTTATTACTAGCCCGTCTTTTTCACGCCCTGTAACGATGACATAAATAAGTCTTAAAGAAAGTACTAAATACTATATAAAACTCATAAATTAATTATATCATAAAAATAACGACATCGTCTAACATCGTTTCAATTCTCCATCTCTTTCTTTCACAAGGATTCGTATTCGAGTCTTTGCAATCCTTGCATCTGTTCTTTGTCTCAAACTTTGATACATCAGCTCCCTTTGGTGGAAAACACAGTACACCTATAAATTGGCACTTAAGTTGTGCTGCAGGGGTCACCGAGTAGGTTACATTTGTTGGGGGAGGAAGTAAATAAGGGTCGTTGGTCATCAGAATTGAATCATGGAGACCTCCCGCCAGGATTTCGCGCTTTATTTCTCCCTTTATGCCTCATCGTATATTACGGCCGGCTTGAGGATTTGGGGACAATGCTGGTCTGAAAATGCCCCCGGTGTAAGATTCACTTGCATCCATTTTATTGCCCGGAGATGAAACTTGACGAGTGTCGCATTTTGAATTAATAATGAAACTTTAAGTTAAATAAATTTAAAAGTTGGTTTAAAATTTCTCTGAGATCATTACGAAGTAAGTTTCCGATGATAATGGTGTTAATAACACAGGGCCAATCTGTTATGCTCATCTAATGGACATTTTGGTTGGAAGAAAAAAACTGGTTAAATGAGTGAAAAGTATTCAGTCATAATTCCTTATCAATTATCATGCTTATCGAGTCGTAAAATTTGATGCTAGAAAAACGTGATAAAAGTATTTTTTGTACAGTTATCTATACAAAACATATATATCTATATTTGTATCGAATAGTATGGCACTTCCTTAGCACAATATATGTTTTCAAGTTTGAAATGTAAATAACATAATTCATAATATAAACAATTCCTCGAACTCTACAAATAAGATAAAAATTAATCGAATTATTATTTAATTTCATAACTCAAAATATACCAATAAAAAAATACTTAATTACAAATAATGATAATTAATATAATACAAACAATCATAACTAGCTAATAATATAACTATTAATAATCCGGAGTCAGATACATTGGGTTAAAGATAAACAGTGGCAGTAAAAATCCGGGTTTTTTCATAATGTTTTGAAATATTATTTTAAATGTTATAATAATATTAAATAAAATTCGGATTTTTTACTGGCCTAGTAAATCTACAACCCGGTTAATGCGACTTCGGATAATCGAGAGTTTTCTGTAGATACTCATTTATTTTTTGTTTACAATAAATACCTTTTTAAATGGTGATGTAAGATTTTTTCGTATATTGTAAAATTTAGGCTATGGAGAGATACGAGGTATTTTTTAAACAAGGGGGTCCTAAATGTTTTATTCATTTGAGAGTCTCGAGTTTTTCTTAGTGAAGATTGTTAATATACATTTTAACAAGTGAACTATAATATTATGATACGGATTTTTAAGAGGTCAAGTGAAGGAATCCCAAAAAAATACTGAAATGCCGTTTATTTTAAGTTATCATTGCCGCAAGTTGCGCACGTGGAGTCTTGTCCAAGTGATATCTCCCTGACCCAATTAGGATAAAGGGAAGAGGAAAAAAGTACAGTAGTTTTGTGTACGTGAGGGTGTTATCAGCATGTACTTCAAGAACTCATCCAATCGTGAACCTATTTTCCTATTTATTCTATCTTTCAAAAAAGATTGTATTTTTGGCATCTTTTAACCAAAACCGCATTTCTTTTTTACTGCAGTCAAAACTTCCATTGCATTTTTAATCCTCTTTTCTTTGATGAATTGGAGTTCTTCGTGGGAAAACAAAATATAAAATATTTTATTACTTGTACTCATGAGATTTGTAATTTTTATAAATTGATTATTACTGAAAAGTTCATTTACTTCCTGTCTTTATGTAGTCTCGGTCTAGTCTGAATAACATCCATTTCTTCTCGTCGGTGCTAAGTTGGAAATATTTTACCCAGAAAGGTTTAAAATTTTCGGTTTAAGGATGAAAAGGCTATATAATGAAATATAAAGAAATTTAATTCAATATAGACTTCCTGTAATTTAAAATATTTTTTAAAATGATGAATTCATTTTCCAATACTGCTGAAAAAGCATTCTGAAATTTTCTTCTTAAAATGGTGTAATTTCAAATTTTATTACACGCAAATCGGATCTTGAAAATAAAAAAAATTATTTCAGTGGTCATGTCAGGACAATATGATGGATGATTCGAATCTTTTAAATCACAGTGTTGAATGGCAAACTTTGGAGTACCACAAGGGTGTGTATTGGCTATTGACTGCTTTTCAGGGTGTTTTTTATGGCATCCTTCAATTTGTACATTAATGGCGTATAAAACTTGCCAGTGACTGTTTTTTTATATCTTTGAAGTCAATTAGTGAATAAACTGACAATTGCAATAAATTGTTGGCATAATCTTTTTTGGGCTTTTGTCATCTTGGTTTTTTTGGATCGTAGTGATCCCAGACAGTGCCACTCCATCCAGGATCTTTTTGACTAAGGATCGTGTTACTAATGTACAGATCAGAATATTTGTCATTGTATAATCTAACTTATTCATACCGAAAACTTTTAGACTTTAATGATACTATGCGTATCCAGAAAGTAAGTGTACTGAGGCTCTCACGACCGGATGGATTTTATTTTCGACATGTTGGCTACACTTCCATGTAGCCTGACCCTTCCCCTCCGCAACGAGACCGGTTTGAGGTCAGTGCGTTGAGAAGTGTCGACGCGACAACACGTTTCGTGAAAAATATCAAACCAATCTCCCGCCAAGTGCGAAATACGCGGCGTCATCCGTTATCTCGTTCGGAAGGGAAAACCTCCGGTTGAGGTTTATAATGAGGTGAAAACTGCATATGGTGATAAAGCTATGAATCGTACGAGTGTGTACAAGTGGTGTCGCGAGTTTAAAAACGGTCACGTCACACCTCTTCACCCTCCGCCAAAAAGTTCAAAACCACAATTTCAGCCAAGAAAATCATGGCATCCGTGTTTTGGGACTGTCAAGGCATAATATTATTTGAATATATGCCTCAAGGGGAGACCATCAACTCTGCAAGATACTGTGAGACCCTAAAAAAATTGCGGAGGGCGATTCAGAACAAGAGGATAGGCATGCTGACAAAGGGAGTCTGCCTGCTGCACGACAATGCCAGACCACACACGGCCAACGCCACGAAGGAATTGCTCGCCTCGTTTACATGGGATGCTCTGAACCATCCCGCGCATTCCCCTGACCTAGCACCTTCAGATTACTATCTCTTTACCTCCCTGAAGCTGCACACGGGTGGAAAAAGGTTTTCAACCGACGAGGAGGTAAAGGAGGAGGTGGAGAAGTAGACGGAGGGGTTGGCGGGAAACTACTTCGAGAAAGGCATCAAAAAGTTGATACCCCGCTTCACCACCTGCATTGAGAGGAATGGCGACTATGGCGAAAAATGGCTTACATATATACTACGGTAACCACGTAATTTTTTTTTTTAAATAAAAAAAATTGTAACCTACAAAAATTCAGTACACTTACTTTCTGGATATGCCTCGTATATCTTTCTTAAAAATACCACTTCAAAATTGTTTTGATTTCACTTTATAAAATGTAACTCATCGTCAATTTCATTGCGTTCTCAAAACTGCGCTTCATAGCCCTGTGTAAAATTTGGTGAATCCCTTGGCTCCATCCTTCTCTGTCCTGGATTGTGTTGAATGCATGTTTAAAGACGACCCTGTTAACTGCCTTACTAGGTGCGTTCATCTTGTAGGAGACCTTTCCCTTTCTCGTTTTTACTCAGCTCTGCCAGTGAATACCAGCTTTTTAATATTTCGCTTTTTTTTCTAGTAAAATATCCTAATTATGTTCAATTATTTTCCTGTATGTTATTAAAGTTTTTTGACTATCTCCACTTCTTGAATGATAGAGACGTTAGTTAGTATGCCTCATGCGGTTCATAATTAAACAACAAATCAATTTAGTTGGATATACACATAAAAGTAAGATTGAAACCTAAATTTTATTAAAACATTATAAGTCTACTATTCTTCAGACCATTGACAACGGCAATACTCTCTATGGAGTTTGAGCAAGGATCAAGATTACTGTAACAAAATAATGACGCACGGTACTAAGTACGTAGGGGCTTGTATAGAAAACTTCGAAGATATTTTTAAGAGCCGCCTCATTTAATTAGCAACTACTTACAGCCATGTTTTCTACAATTTATTTATAGAGATTATCTATATTTAAGACACTGATATTTTGTTTCTTTTTATATGAAAATCTTACATCCTTATCCCCTTGCTTCAAAAACCAAATTTAAAATGATCACATATCTTTTGATTTTCCTCAGTGAGATACTAGCAAAAGCCTAGTTCACTGGAGACACGATAAATGAAAGGCAACAAGCCCAGATCCATTCAAATTGTGTTTCTAAATTAAATTACCTGCTGTTTTTTTTTGCAAATTGTGTGTTTATAGATTTCTTGTCATGTATAAATAAAATTAATAAAACAAATAAAAAATATAAAAAATATCGTGTTTTTCCCAATTCCGTTTTATATTTTTTCCACCATCCTCTTGTCTTCAAGTTAGAGGTTATATTAAAAAAAATATATGTTTTTAAAATTTTATTTTATTTCTTTCTACGCTACTTTGAATTCGCATTATTTTATTTCAAAAACCTTTGTAACCTCTCAATCAGTTATAGAACATATGTAACTTATGTCTGGTTGGTTGGACGAGATTGTCGTAGGACACTACATCCACCCATTGAACTTTTGTGTAATTAAGTGCCAAATAAATAAATATTAACTATGGATGACAAATTTATTGGTTGGACCCATGATAGTGGACATTAATCAGCATGATACGTAAGAGAAAAAAAAACTAAATTTAGGAAATGTCACACATATCAGTACATAGAATAATTTCTTTAACTTATTTTTATGAAGTATTTACGATTTATGTTTTGAAAACAGTGAAGTTAACATATGAATTATCATATACATTTACCTAGAATCATTAAAAACATCGAAGTTAACATATGAATTATCATAAACAATCACCTAGAATCATTAAAAACATCGAAGTTAACATATGAATTATCATATACAATCACCTAGAATCATTAAAAACATCGAAGTTAACATATAAATTATCATATACAATCACCTAGAATCATTAAAAACATCGAAGTTAACATATGAATTATCATATACAATTACCTAGAATCATTAAAAACATCGAAGTTAACATATGAATTATCATATACAATTACCTAGAATCATTAAAAACATCGAAGTTAACATATGAATTATCATATACAATTACCTAGAATCATTAAAAAAACATGATTAATTCAAAAATGAAAGACCACCTTGAGCTGAATTTATGGGTTATTCCTAAATGAAACCACAAAAGCGGATTAATATAAGTGTCCAGTATGCAGTTATGTTAAGATCATTGCCCAGTTCAGCGTTGATTGATAGGGCAATAAAACGGTGTGATTTCGCGGAGAATGAATTCCGTTCCAGATAAAATAAGTAGACTTTTTGTCCACTGTTCACCCGTGCAGAGAAGATTAATTGCCACTTATGCGAGATCAATATATAAATGTGGAAAAGTAACAAGAAAAGAACTACGAAAAAAATATATTTGTACTGTATGGTATTTTCATTGTACGAGTATACTGTACTATCATGCGGGTTTTCATGTACGTATTTTTATTTTGCACATGACAAGAAATATACATAATTGGCGAAAAAAAACATAGGTATTTTAATTTGGACACACAATTTTAATGGATCTGGGTTTGGTGCCTTTCATTTGTCGAGTCCCCAGTAAACTAGGTTTTTGCCTGTATCTCACTGAGGATACTTCTTTCCAATTTTTGATTATATAAAACTCCGTTGTACATTATCATCAACCTGACATATGTATATATCAGGTTATACATATGTATACATCACGCGAATCAAACCCCTCACACATCATCACTTCAAACAACCCAAAACGTTCATCCCATAATCATAAAAAAAAAACAAAAAATACCACACTCAAGAGCTCACACAAACCTTTGCTACAAGTCGTTCCTCTTGCAAGCCCAATTATTCAAACTGCTGTCGCAATAACATCCACGCTCCGATCGATTGCCTAAATGGTTTTCCTCCTTTTGACTTTATTGAATTCTATATTCATTGCCATATGAAAATTAATTTATTTATTTTTATAAAATATTATAAATTTATCCACTTGAAAAAATAAAAACCAAAACTGTTTAGTTATGTTACACTCACTTTGGCCCATTGACCGATTTTCCTCTACTAAGAGCATTCTCAGAATGGTTGTTAGGCAAAAAAGTGCATTTATTATATTTATATGGTATATATGTTACATTCAAATACCTTTGCTTGACAATATTTTTTATTAAAATAGATTTATTTTTTTTAATTATTTATTTATTAGGCCCTTACATATGAAATTGGCGTTTTGCCGTACTGGCAACTTTGATCTCAAATATCTTCTCTTTGGTTAGGAATTCCAAATTAAAATTTATACAGCTATTTACTCAAGTATTTGTGTTTCGAAAATTATAATTCATTTGTTTTTTCCTCAATTGTTTTTTTTCTTTGCGTCACTCAGTTTTCAAAATGGAAAACTTGAAATATCGCGTTATTTACGAGTACGAGTTCCACCGTGGCACCAGTGCTGCAGAAACGGCTCGAAGGATTAATGATGTGTATGGCGACGGTGCCGCAAAAGAAAACACAGTGCGTTTTTGGTTCCAACGTTTTCGTTCTGGAAATTTCGACCTGCAGAATAAGCCCCGTGGACGGCCGGAGACCAAAGTTGATAATGAAGAATTGAAGGCTATTGTGGAAGCGGATCCATCGCAAACCACGTCCGAGTTAGCTGCAGGCTGCGGTGTTAGTGATAAAACTGTTTTAATCCACTTGAAGCAAATTGGGAAGGTGAAAAAGCTTGAAATGTGGGTACCTCACGAATTGAGTGAAGCAAATCAACAAACGCGCGTTGACTGCTGCGTTGCATTACTCAACCGGCACAATAATGAAGCGATTTTGAATCGAATCATTACCTGTGATGAAAAGTGGATCCTGTATGATAATCGGAAGCGCTCATCGCAATGGCTGAACCCTGCCGAACCAGCCAAACCATGCCCCAAGCGAAAATTGACTCCAAAAAAGTTACTTGTGAGCGTTTGGTGGACTAGTGCTGGTGTCGTTCACTACAGCTTTCTTAAATCTGGCCAGACGATTACGGCAGATGTCTATTGTCAGCAACTGCAAACCATGATGGAAAAGCTAGCTGCTAAACAACCGAGGCTGGTTAATCGCTCTAGGCCACTGCTGCTTCATGATAACGCTAGACCACACACTGCACAACAGACGGCTACCAAATTAGAAGAGCTTCAATTGGAATGTCTAAGACATCCACCGTACTCTCCGGACCTTGCCCCAACAGATTACTATTTTTTTCGAAATTTGGATAACTTCTTGCAAGGGAAAAAATTCAACTCCGATGGGGCAGTCCAAACCGACTTCAAAGATTTTATTGATTCCCGTCCGAATGGTTTTTTTAGTAAAGGGATCGATGAACTACCTATGAGATGGCAAAAGTGCATAGATAGCAATGGTACATACTTTGATTAAATAAATATATTATATTAAAAAAAATCAACTTTATGTTCCTCCCAAACAAAACGCCAATTTCATATGTAAGGACCTAATATTTACATTACAAATAATTAAATGTATACATAGTAAATAAAAAAACAAAACCACAAATAAAAAAGGTAGGATTTAAGAATTTAAGTGGACCCTCAATTTATATAGATCTGGGTTTCTTGGCTTATATTTGTCGTATCCCCTTGACCATTGTTTGAAGTTTGCCTGTATTTTGCCGAGGATATATAAATATAGAAAAATTGCTTGATGCTTTTTACCGATTGATTAATAATTATTTGATACCTCTGTATTAAATTCACATAAATTTGATACTTTGTGAGAACTTATTATAAATAAGTATGTACCGTGAGAGTCAACATTTGGTGTACATAAATATAACGGAGAAATCAATGTCTCATCTCACATGGTCCTACATACCAGGATAATATGTTAGCAAAAACAATACATCAATCACATTACGAGTATATTCAGCAGTGAATTCTCCATTACAATTTAAACCTGAAAGTTTGTTTATTTATTTTCAACGTCTCTCTAGTGTACGTATTGATTTACTAGATATATGTGCACGTAACTCGCAGTTGGTGTTCATGCGTATTGACTCAATAACTGCATATATAAATTTAATAATAACCTTGTCGATAAATTCTTAACCAGACTGGGTTCTTTTTATTTTCTTTTATAATTGGGAATCGAACCCCAAAATCTTAGGTGGAGACACGCGACTTACCTACCAAGAGATGGAAAACATTTTATAATAATAATTTAGCTAATTAATCTGTCCTCAAATATATTGAAAAAAAACTTAACTTGGTCTAATAGGAATTTGTGCCGAAACTGATAGAACACTTGATTCGCAGTTCGTTCAGAGAAATATCATTATAACTTTGTCGACGATTTCTTATGTAGACCTTTTATATATATTTTTGTTATCATTAGGAAATGAACCTAAAAACCTAAGGTGGAAGACAAGCGTTTCAACAACTATGCTACATAGGTTGTCTACATGCATAATTTTATATTTGAATAATATTCTTGAGTTACCAATACAGTTAAATGATGAGCGGGCTGATTTTGGTGCATGATTTAAAGTTTTCGTGCATGTTCTCTTGAAAATCGCGTTATTTTAAATTGCACACCGAGCTCTGTAAGGGTGGTTTTTGCATTTAGAGCTAATTCGTTAATATCATGCATCACTCGCATTAGAAAAAAAATATCCTCGCCGTAATGATTGCATATTAAACATGATTATAAGTCGCCAAATGAAATATTCAATTAGTCGATAATATCAAAACATGCAAAGTAGAAATATTGTATAGGTTTAGAAATATTGAAGCTCGTATTTGTAGTTCTCTACAGCTTCGTGAGATGTGTTCAAGAAAAGTGCAGCTTAGACTGAGAGGAAGAAGGTCGCATGAAGGATTTTTGGGTGATTTTCAACATATCTGAACTGGTGATTTGAGCACGTGAAAGTTTGTGGCATGGAGAAAAAAATATCTTAGTTTAGCCGTAGAGACCACTGGGTTAGCACAAAACTAGTGTTTCGTCATCGCAGGTGTTAATAATACGTCATCGCACATGTTTTTTCGTCATGTACATGAAGAGGCAACAACACTTGCATAAGAGTAATGGGTATGAGTGATGTTACCAGGCGGACCCTTTTTCCAGAAAAAATACGTTTTTTTATTTTTTTCGGTCACCATCAAGGAACGAAGTCAAGCGCCTTACCAACTAGGCTACAGAGTCTTACAGCGTATTAGAACCAAGTTTGTTTAGAAGTGTAACGTAGAAATTAATGAAAGGAGGTGAGTCAATTTGGTAGAATTTGTATTATTATATTACACTTTCGTTGCAAGTATTATAACCGGGTAGGGTTTTTGCCATGTTGCAATCTCTTCCAATCTACTAGAAAGATGTTAAACAAGCTTTGAATGAAAACCAGAAAGAAATACTTAAAAAAAATGTATGTTCTAATGGGAATCGAGCCTGCAACCCCCGGGCTGGAAGACATGAATCTTAGTAATTGCGAAGGGAGGTCAATCAATTCGCGGAATTAAGAGGCTGTAGGAGGGGGCGGTAGTGCGCATGCGCATAGTCAGATAATGTGACTCATTATTAGTATATTCACAAATGTATACTAATGTACGGTGAAAAAGAGCGTGATTATGTTAAGCGAATGGAAGAAGAAAGACTGACCTAACGAATAAATAATGCAAATATGGGTAGGAGTTTGGTAAAAGGTGATTGAAGAAATAACTGCCAGGTATAGAAAATGAAAGAATGAATGGAATGGAGTAAATGTTTAAAGACTTTTTTGCAAACATCTTTTGCTTGATTCTGCAATATAACAGAAGCACCCTTGAAGTGGTTTTAATCACTAAATGGGTGCTGAATTTATGAATTCAAGCATATTGTGATGTTGTAGCAGTAGGTTTAGTATTTTAGATTGTCTTGGAACTTTTTGAACAGGAAATCTCAGGTTGAAAGTGTCGATTCTGATTATTTGTTAATAACTATAACATAGCATATACACATACACGAACAGGAATCCTCTTTTCTAAAGACAGCCTTGGGGACAGCCTTCTTTAGATTAGAGGGACAAACGACAAGGGTGATGAGGGAAAAAATAATAGTATTTCACTTTGTTGTACACAACTTAACTTGGTAGTTTTATTGCTATGTAGAAATTTCTTCGAACTGAATTATGCTTAAACTTTGTAAGGAAAACAATAAATAGGGAAACTTTTCACTTGTTAAGTACCATAGGGAATTAAAACCAAGAGCCTAGAGTTTGATGAACGTACCATATTTAAGTAATGTTATAGAGGAACAAACAGCTGGACAAATTACAGCGTCTTCCAAATGTTTGTCTAATATTTATTATGAACTTACGAAAGTACGATTATATGTATATATAACTTCATACCAGAAGGCATTCAACTGGTTGAACGTTAGGTTTAGACGCCAAATTCACATACTGTCTCTATTGTATAATATCCTTAACTGTCCCTCCTCCCCTTGTCTCACCAAAATTTTTCAGCGTCCTTCCAATCATAGACTAGCGCTACGCTCAAACAGAGATTGTTTATTGACCTTTTCAGTTCATCCTCTTTTTTTACTTGTGAGACTTTGGAATCAGTTACAAACCAATGTTAGACTCGCTCCATCCTTGGCATGCTTTAAGAAGCTACTGAAAATACTCTTAATTTCTAGTCAGTAATATAACGTGTTTTATTCCTATTTTTTTCCTTTTCTCTCCACCATCCCTTCCTTTTCCTTTGATTAATGATATCTCACTTTATATGAAAATAAATGTTCGGGTGATTGTCTATCTTTGTGGGGTTTGTGGGCATATAATAATATATGCTCACAAACATATAGTAATCATATAGTAATTTATGCTCACGAATATGTTCATGGATTTCGTGGATAGTCATTTGAATGTTTTTGCGACCATGTAACTTGCTTCATTTAGTTATGTCTGTTTGGTTGGAAGAGATTGTTGCCTGGAAATAAGCCCACCAGATTGTATTTGCAATAAAATTGTTAGTATTTGCAATAATAATAAATAATATTATATCATTTAATAAAAACAGTATAAGTCGGACCCAACAAAATAACCAAATAGATCTCCACGTTCTTTCATCTTCCGAAATCTCTAGGTTCTGTCACGCAGATTCTGAGGACAGCTTGGATTGTTCAACATTCCAAAGAGTGTTGAACAATCCAAGCTGTCCTAAACATCTGAGTAAGATATTAAAATTTCTCTCTAATTTTGGACTGTTCTAATGATCTTGTGATAGCAGAATCCTTTGTATGATATAGTATATCAACGTATCACATACCATTCTCCACATCAACTTTTGCTGTTTACACGGCTCGACTTTGGAACTCAATCAGATGTATTACTCGAACATTATTATCGAAAGTCATTATTTATTTCAAAATATTACTCTGCCTTAACTCACGTACGATTTTTATCCTAAACCCTATTATACTTGAGATTTTTATTTTAATTTTTGTTATTTTTTTTACACATTAAAAAAAAGAATATCTATGACAAGTTATTAGTATCCTTATATCCTCACTCTATGTTAAGAGACAGACGGTCATGGATTCAAATAATAATTATGAAACACAACCTGGTTGATAGAAAAACAATACTTTAAAACAATGAATCCGCCAGATGTATTTTTTCGAAAGAGTTAAATAAATAACAAACGAAGCCTATAAAATTTATTCAATTTATCCCTGCAAGAACCAATTCTTCACCTAACTCATATGAACGACCAGTCATATGAAGTCCATACAATGCTCATACTGATTGTCTTATCCGTTTAGTTTTGTTATGCAGGAGTTGTACAAATGATTCGTTGTAACTATGTCTTTATGAAATAAAATATTTTGCCGGATTGATCTACGAAAAGCGTCTAACATAACAGATCGAGTTCGGATTATTGAAATACGAACTGACAATCTTAAGTAATCCTGTAATAACATTTTTCTTTTTCTTTCGATATTTATTATATTTTTATATCCATTTTTTTTAATTTTTCATACCATGGGCTCTATAACTAGGTAACTCAGAATTCTCTATTTTGAGAAAATTGCGAACTTATTTTCGAGGTCTTTTTTTCTGGTTACTTTTCTTTAATTATAGGGTATCAAGCTAATATTTTTTATGAATATTTATCTGAAAAAAAAACATCTAAACCAATATTTAATTGCCATTCAAATTAATATCAATTCGTGGGCTCAATACTATAACTAGGTAACTCAAAATTCTCTATTCTGAGAAAATGGTGTTCTTAGTTTCGAGATCCTTTCGTCTGGTAACTCCTCTTTAATTATGAGGTATCGCGGTAATATTTTTTATGAAACTAATAAATTAGGTTTCAATAGATCGTAAGATGTAAGTTATATGAACTTCAAATATCTACTTTAAGCATTATTTTGTTTCCACGTTTAAGACTTACCTACTCATGAAAAAGTTAAATAACTCAGTTGAGAAATAATACTTTAAGATACCTATTTAAAGCGTTGGAAAACCCCTTCGATGAGCAATTCATTGATGTACGAGTAAATAACTCAAAACCGCCAAATTTCGAGTTACATAGTTTTAATATTAAGCCCATCTAAAATATTATTTTATTCTCTTATGTAAAATATGACTTGTGCTGCATTGCACTATTTTACAAATTAGCTTTAATAAAATTATTATTTTTATTGAATAAAAGTTGAAGTTTACATTCATTTTCCTTTTTAAAATTTCGAAGGTTAAAACTTTCCCATTTAAAGTTCACTCGACGTATGTTACGAGTACGTTTATATTCCTCAAGTGGCAGCACAAAAGTTCTTTTCTTCATTTTCCCATCCAGAATCCTGTTCGCTATATCCTGAACCCACATCAATTCTCGAACAATTCTCTTGGCAATAAAATTTTTGACACAAATACGGAAACGTATTGATCTCATCAAATATGGAGGCGGGCTAGTTCCATTATTCAGCCCTGAGCACAATGTGTTGTGCACGATAATTCGGAAATCCTTCGCGTACAATGTTTAAGGTACAATTGTATAGCGGGAAGGAAATGTAATACAAGAAATTGAGAAAAGGAAATTGTAGGTCGACATGCTTTTTTTCTTTAATCAATTTAGTTACTTCCCTAATAATATATTGTCCATTTGGGTTGTCTAGGAAGTTAAGGGAGTCGTAAGGACAACGTTTTCGTTGTTATCTTAATTCCAAATTTAGGTCATAGTTTAGCATATTTTCTGTATTTTAGTGTTTTTAACGTTATTTTGAAGATGGAACAGAATAATTAGTTTCTTTGCTTGGTGCTTTTTTACCGCAAAGAAAAAATAGCACAAACAAAAAAAAAATGTATAAATATTTACAAAAATATGGCGACAATGTAATAGCGTTCTGTTTGGCAACTGTGATTTGAAAATTTCGTAATGTCTGTAGTCAACTCTGGAAGGGCAATTATCACTAATGACCAAATCAAGATTTCGGTCGGAAATAAACAGCGTTCTACGATACGAGAGATATTGCTAATAGCGTTCTACGATACGAGAGATATTGCTAATAGGGTTCTACGATACGAGAGATATTGCAAATAGCGTTCTACGATGCGAGATATATTGCAAATTGCGTTCTACGATACGAGATATATTGCAAATAGCATTCTACGATACAAGAGATATTGCAAATAGCGTTCTACAATACGAGATATATTGCAAATAGCGTTCTACGATACGAGAGATATTGCAAATAGCGTTCTACGATACGAGAGATATTGCAAATAGCGTTCTACGATACGAGAGATATTGCAAATAGCGTTCTACGATACGAGAGATATTGCAAATATAAAAAAAATCACCATTCATGAACATTTTTTGCAGTTTTGCGTTTGAATTCGACGAAACCTATTAAAATAAATAATATATAAATATGATTAAATGAATTCGAAAACTATATATATAAACATTTATTTCTGCTGCTTGGGTGGTCTCATCGGTTTGCATGTCGTTATTAAAAAATATTAAAAGCACGGAATAATTTATTTATATATAATATTTTATGAAAATTTTGTAGGTTACCTAAATCTTTACAAGCCTTATGCAGTATAAATGAGTATTTTTTATTATTTTTTTATCTTCCCATTTATCATTTCTGTCCGTGGTATCTGACCTCCTATCGGTGGCACAGTTATCTTTTTTACATTCCGGTGTGACGCCAGCAGATACGCGAGTTCCGGGAATTCTATTTCATCCAAGTATGACTGTACCCTATTTTCTTACGAGTGTACGATCGCACTGTAAGGGAACCTTATTTTACTCAAAGGTGTGGGCTGAAAAACATCTGGTGTCCCCGTGGCTTGGCTCGCCCTATATTGGTGGGGTGTATCTTGGCCGGGGAGATGTTATTAGATGAGCCCAGACCTTTTGATAGCTTCTGTTTTTTAATGTATTCTCTTTTTGATGTGTTCTTGAAATGTGTCTAAATGTATTATGTACATACTATGTTGCTATCGATAAACCTGTATTTATTTATTAATTATTTTATTTATTTATCCTTAGGGACAGTGTGGGTGGAGAAGGGACAAATATTCCCTTAAAAAAATTGCGTCTAAAAAGTAACTAAATGTACCATCTCATAATAGGTATATTTAGAATTTAGCAACGTATGTGTAGGAACGAACCTTGCGGTTCGTCATCCGATGTATTTGGAATGGTACCCCGTATGTGAAGAGCCTATTATACTCACACGAGTACCATCGAGAACCGAACACGAAACTCCAGGGTGGAAGTCAACTGTTTTACCGACTTGGCCATTGAGGTTATCTAGCCCCATAATGTATTTTTCTTTAAAAATTAGCAGCCTTAACTAGTAGTTGTATCTAGGATAATTTTGAGTCCGATATACTTGTAAATGTGCAAACAACTTGTAAACTTTAACTGGTTTCAATCAAGTTAACCCATATTCCGCAGCTCGATTAACCTGATCACTGATAATTGTTTATAATATCATTATGTAATTGTATAACCTAGTTGACTCGAGTACTTTGTAGTCCATATTGACAGTGCTATACAGCGCTTGGCTTGGAGCTGTTTAAGGTGACAGGATCGGTGGGATAGAATATTGGGTGGAACAGCTGTGGGACGATTTTGCTAGTGCAATAAGACAGAACACCAAAGCGAAGTGTTTTTGGCGTCAGAGATAAACTGTAAAAGTTATTTGTTAATTTGTTCATCTCATAATAAGATTTTTATATAGTGAAAATCCCATATTAACGGAATTCGTGGGACCATAAAAAATATTTCGTTGTACTGAATATTGGAGAAAAATAAAGTAACAAAAAAGCCGTTTCATTTTACGGTAAGATGTTGTCGTCATCGTAGCTGGGCCTCGTAGTCGAGTATCCCCTCACCATTCCTATGCCAATTCAGTTAGTATGACATGAAGTTTGTTTCTTTTTTCTTTTCTTTACGTGAGTGAGCCGTTGAACACCAGCAAACTCACTGGCCCCACCACTGTACTGGATTCGATGACACACCTGAAGCTAGACGATCGGAGCATATCGGTATGTTTTTTTTTCCTATTTTTAAAGACTAGATATGACCGACATAAATATCCTCATACCCCAAATACTAGTAATATTAAAATGTTGAACAAATACACTCAAATTTTTTTTTTTCAAAGAATAATGTTATTTTCCCTATAAAGACTTTAAGCAGTGTTTATACATACATTTTCAATACACACAATTGTTAAAAAAATATTTTCTGGGAAATCGGTGCTATGGGATAGATAAGTGAGAAACAATGGAAATTCAGTGACTACTTATTGCAGCATGCATATAAATATAAATTATTGTATTACAATGTATAGCACTTTCATTGTATACAATACAATACAATAGCTGATTGTACTGTATGCAATAAAATGTTTCGGTCCTGCAACGCTCCAACTGTAAACCTATAGATGATATGGTTGTAAAGGCGAAATTGCGGTGGACCGGGTATGTGAAACGCACGGGTGATCAGACTCCCAAAACGCGTCTTGTACGAGGAAGTGGTGGGCAAGCGAAGAGTTGGTGGGCAGAGGAAGCGTTATCAGGATAGTTTGCGAGAGTCGTTTACTTAGTGCGGGGCGCCTGAGGACTAGGAGCGGGTGGCTCAGGACCGTGTGGGGTGGAGAGCCGTATGTTTTCGGGCTGATGGCGTCTCAGCGGCTAGACGTGTGAGAAACAGTCAGCGCGCAACGAACATGCGTCAGCATGGCCAGGCGGCTCAGCAGGGTCCACATGTCTGTGACATTTGCGGGAGGGAGTACACATCTAGGATCGGGCTGTTTTCTCACAGAAGATCACATGATCGACGTGGAAGAACGGTTCAAGATGTTAATCTTGAACCGTTCAAGATGTTGGAGTGGCGAGGGGATCCTCGACTGCGAGGCCCGGCAACGACGACGATACAATAAAAGTGTATCCTCAAAAATAGACATACGAGTAAATGTTTGTGTTTTTCGAGGAAGGGGAGACTTGACCTGACTACCTTCTATACAAAAATATATACAGAAATTTGAACGATATATTTGTAATACACTTTCGTTGAATATTGTATAATCTGAATGTTTTATTGCCGTGTGTCAATTTCTTTCATCCTACCAGATTTTTTAAGAGATCTTAAGTAAGAATCATAGTGGATCCCATTTTAAACAAATCGGGTTTCATCGAAATATGAGCCCGCAACTCCCTGGTTGTAAGACTAGTCTTACTAACTAGACCACGGAAGTCTTTTTTGTGTATTTATAATGAAAAAAAAGTTTAACCAAAACAAGTCTGGAAGTGAATCCGCCGGGAATTAAACCTGCTATGAATGTTTACTGTTAGAATACGTCCGATTACAATAAATGTTAAATGTTAATATAATTAAAATGCATATTGGAACGTTGAAAATACTTTTTTTTATTACAACTATATATTTTGAACTCAAAATTATGTACATGAGCTCTTTGATTCAACTCCAAATGTTTTATCTAGAGGGTCTTATTTTTAACAATAAACTATTTGCAGCCCGTGAAATATTCACGGAAGTAAAACAAATTCTACATTTATGAAAATATGTATTCATAAATATAGAATTTGTTTATATGTATCATTTATACATCGTCCCCTTTTACACCGGTTCAAAAATTGTTAGCTAGGTATTTAAAATTCGTTCAGTATCACGGACCCACCGAGATCCAAATTTCAAATTACTTTCGGAGATAATCCAAGTATTCATCTCTCGCTCTCTTGTATTTAAAATTCAATTCTCGTATTCTTTCTTTGGCGACAGTCGTCGTATGGGTTTTGGCCTATTTATACTACGATGATTGTACAATGTACATATACACGTAAAATGTACATTAATTAGGCTCTAAGAACACCTACTTAAAAAAAATAGAGTTATCTAGTTCCACTAAGTTTTTTTATATTGTTTTGTTAGCAGTTGAGCTAAATTGTATGACATAAATCAAATCGCTAATATTTATGATACGAACTGAGATATTGCTTGTTATATGAGCCTTAGACAGCGATTTTTCTCACAAATGTTCACTAATGAATCTGTAATGATTGATATAAAAGTCACGAGTTTATCGGAATACAAATGTACAAATCACATGAAGTGTCAAATTAAAATAAATGCATATTATAAGACGTAAGACAGATATATCAATAATGGTTAGTAATTATTTGTTTCAGCTAGTTTTTGATGCCAACAATACTTCTGGTGCTGAAGTAGATATTTATGACTTTTTAATGCAACAAGAAAAAAGTCTGTAGATGAAAGAATCTTATTATAGAAATTCATTATTAAATATTCTATAACAGTGATTCCTAAGCTAGCTCCTCAATTCAACAAGCTCCAAAGAATACATTTTCAACTAGTCTTCTGGTATTAAAAACTAATCAATGCAATCAAATAGCTTTGTAGCTACCTACGTCCCATAAATAAATTTGAATTGTCAAACATACTTTGTTGTTAAAATTGTAAACATACAGGGTCAACGACCGATGAATTATTTACAATTGTCACATTCTATAAATGTCAACAGTATTCACACGTGAACACTATTTTACACTGCATACCAAGGTAGAAAGAGAACACATCGCTTCCGACGTGATAGCACGCGCAGGAGTGAGATGGGGATACGGCGGACGCATTGACGCGGCCCGCTCCGAATATCTATAAATACCTACCTATCAATAAATAAACATTATTATTTTATTATTCACCCAACTGTCAAGACTTGTTATTATTTACCCGCCATTCACTTTCGCTTTCATCCGCATTCCTGAGTTTTATATTTAAAATAAATACAAATCAAAATCATCACGACGTATCAAGATAACGACCATCGCTACAGCTTTTTGGAAGTACTTACGAACAAGCGATGTCAAAGAGGCTTTGTAAAATATAGATAGGAATCTGGATTTGCATGTTTACAAGATCCAAATGACCCAAGAACTCAAACCAGCAGACCATTTTAAGCGAAGGAAAGGGAAAATTTCTAGGTCGTGTAATCACAAACAATGCGGATCAGAATTGGCCAGCAAGATCGTGTGATTTAACACCATGCGACTTCTTTCTTTGGAGTTTTTTTAAGTCGCATGTATATACCAATGAACCATAAACAATTTCTGAGCTTAAGACGGACATCCAACGTGTTATTGCCACAATCCACCCACAATTATGCAACGATGTTATCTTAAATTTCATCAAAAGAGCAAGAGTTTGCCAGCAGAGTCGTGGTGCGCATTTGTCTGACATTTTATTCCACACATAATCGTAACATTTGTACTTTACAACGAACTAAAAATATTATCACTTTTCGATAAATTATGTGTTTAGTTAATTAATTATTCTTCTTTTTCTTCAGTTTCAATCGCTCTTATTCTTCTTCTTCAGTTTCAATCCTGGGTATTGGTTAGCAACAAAGCCCTGCATCTCCTCCTTCACTCCGCTCGGTCTTCAGCGATTCTCTTGAGCTCTGTATAGGAGGTGCAGTCCATATCGTGGCATATTTGCTCGAGATACTCTCGACGAGGACGCCCTCTACCAATCGATCCCTCAATCCAGTATCTTGTGCAAGAGATTTTCATGTTGCAGCATATGATCCATCCATTCTGCACGCCTTTTCGATATGGTGTTTGACAGGTGCCTGGTTTCTTCGATCCTGGTGAGAACCTCGTCATTTGTCATTTAGTCTCTCCAGGAAATCCTTAAGCACACTACATTGACGATCTCTACAATAACTCGAGCATCTACAAATAAATATATTGTATAAAATTGTACATTTGTTCACCTTTGTCGTATGGCAACTGATCAAATGTTCACCATCCCTTTAGTTAGAACATCTTTTGCCTAAATGCAATATGCCTATTTGGCTCCCATGACATACAATAGGGTGCCGAATTCAATATAACCAACAAAGGGTAAAAAAATCAGACAGTAGATCGAAGCGTGATTGTTATTCGACATGAATTTGAATGCTTGGACTTGCAGGAAGGATGGATTATAACAAATATTTATGTGAACTCTTGAGTGTAGTGTGTTGTTGGTGATAATGTATGGGGCATTGTGGGATGAACTTTTTGATTTATTTGGAATGATAAAGTATGAGGAGTTTGACAAGAGTGATACATATCGTACATGTAAAGTATGAAGAGTTTGACAAGAGTGATACATATCGTACATGTAAAGTATGAGGAGTTTGACAAGAGTGATACATATCGTACATGTAATTGAATATTATTGTTTATCAACTTGATGAGAGTTGGCAATGGGGTATTGCATAATCAATAATCGGAAAAAAACCATCAACATATTTTTCCATGTTATATGTCTTCATTAATATTCAGGCAAAAACCTACTTTATAGCAGACACAATAAATGAAAGGCAACAAACCCAGAACCGTGTAATTTGTGTGTCTACTTTAAATTACCTCACGTTTTTTCATAAATGATGTAGTCATAAAATTTCTTGTCATATATATATGATAAATTAATAAATAACTAAAGAATGTCAATTGGCGTGAGTTCTTGGGTGGAGAGGGGGTATTTATTACTATCATTACGTCTAATCCACCTGTTCGGCAAATTTTCATGAAGGCATACCCTCATATCACAATGGTAGGAAGGAGGTGAACCAACTTGCTGGAAATAAATGTCTTCCTTAGGCTAAGGCCACACCAAAGTGCTTCGCTAGGTGCTACGTGACTAATAAACCAGGTGGCTTCCTGCTTGGCCACACCAAAGTACTTCGCACAAATTCATTTGACATTTGGAAGCGGTTGAGTCAACAAACGATGCCACTCTCAAAACTTACCAATTTCATTACAACGTACCATATTTATTTACTTTCTGTGTAACTTCATTCCAAAGTGATTTTATTATAGGTACATTTTTGTATAATTTGCTCGATGGGTTCCACAAAGGCTCCCTTTTATACACAGCTGTTATTAAAACTTCCGCCATCTTGTAAAATCACTTGGTGACACAATAAAATTAACCAACACGTCTGTTCGCTACGAGACTCACTAGGTGACTAATCATCACGTAGTGTGGTGCGAAGCGTGCAGTGTGGTCATTGCGATAGTATGCGGTGCGTTTGTTCGCTAGGATATGTTGCCTAGCTCGCAGCGTAGCTCTAAGCACCAAGCTAGGCTTCTACCTTTGTGGCTGAGGCCTTACCCCTAAGTTTCTCACGAATGCGTGATATGACAAATTTTTGCATCAAGTTCAAGTAAATGACACGGCGTAAAAGAGTATGTACAGTTTTTTGGGATATTACATATTTTACTAAATTATATTTGCTGGAAAATCTCGATACAGTCCTGATCCCTATACTCAATGTTGCTGGGTGGCGCTTTGTGGCGCTTCGTGGCGCTCCGTGGTGCTTCGTGGTATGGGAATATTGGGCTTATTGATTCCCTGCTCTAGCCCCGGCTCCGGCACGTGAATAATGGAGTTGTGTGTCAGCCCATCAGGCGGGCAATTAGCCGCCGTGAAAACAACACGGCCCTCACTGTCACTCGAATTAGCGGGCGGCTGGATAATTTTGAGACTCTTGCAAAACCGCTCTCAGAGATCTTTGCGTGTTTTCAATTAGTTTTGAATGTGTACCTGTTTCTGATGAATATTATTGGAAATATTTGAATTTTTTTTCGAATTGGCTTTATTGCCAAGTTGGTTTTCATAATATTGAACTAGAATTGAGACAATATCCATAGCCTAGACCCGAATTCATAGTCCAACTTTAACACTTAATAATAAAAATGAACAATTTTTTCTGAAGAAATTAATATTTGAAGTAAAATTTTACACAAATTTATCGCGGTTTCCTGAACAAATTCCCTGAGTTTTACAAAGAGAGAAATTTTACAAAGCCACACACATATTATAAACACGCAAGTTGTGTCGTGCGCTCTTAGCGTAAGTTTGTATGAACACACGAGGCGTGTTATCAGCACTGAACGGTAAATAAAGGAGTCATGTGGTTTCATAACATCACTTTAAGCATTGTTTTTTAACCTTTTAAGCCTTGCGACTTCGTGATCCCCCTACAGAAAGTCAGTCTTCATTTATTCGTTTAACATGTCAATCATATACTCGTATAGTCTGGATTCTCCTGCACAACGCCTTCCACTCATATTTACAATGTAATTTATTTTATCACAATTTCTTCATTTATTCGTTTGACATGTCAACCATACTTTTTCTGAATTCTCCTGCACAACGCCTTCCACTCACATTTGCAGTGTCATTTATTTTGTCACACTTTATTCATTCATTTGTTTAACATGTCCAAACCACATCTGAGTATTTTCATTCAATTTGGAATGACTTATCTAAAATTGATGAAAGTATTTAAAAATATATATTTTATTTTAGTATCCACAATAACGTTGATGAGTATTTATTCTAAATAGTTGACATGGTTTTATCTGTGATTTGCGGGAGTAAGCAGGTTTTATAACATATAAACATAAATTTACATCGTTTTAATAGAAAGGCGAACCGTAGATTACAAGAACATATAAATAATAAAAATCCCACGTTATATAAAGATATATAGAGAACCAATTCACTACAAAGGCTCATGGTGAACTGTTCTCAACCCTTAATCACAAAATCATACATTAAATTTGTCTTTAATATCAAAATACAATTCCAATCGCATAATAATCTTGACAACCACATGAAAGTCATGTCAAAATACTTCTCATCACATACTATGTATATTCAATCAGTCATTCACTTACAAGCCTTGGTTGAAACTTCCTAAGCTTCCCACTCCTCGCTCTCCCCCTATCGAAGAGTCATGCTGTTTATTTTTTTAAATTTGAAGGTGCTACATTATAAAAACCACCCTTCTCCTACAGAAATGTGTTGTAAATTTTTGGTCCAAGCTCCTACCAAAAGATGTAGGAAACCTTAATAATAAACCGTTTCGCATAAATCCAAAACGTGGCAGTCACGTCTTACATGACAACAAAATAAGAACGCAGATCTAATAAGGACCCAAAATAACAATTTATCAGAAGTCTCGTGTCAATATGTCCCAGGTTGATAAGAAATAACTATATTATTACTATTATTATAACCCTCGGAACAATGACAAGAAAAAGTTGTACATTTTTTATTATGAAAGGGCTCTTCTCTTCGCTTATTTTTCCGTCGAATTTATCATGTTCGGCATCTCACTGCGTGAGATAACTCTTATTATATGTCCATTTGATCTAATTTCATATCAAATTGTATTATGTAGGGGCTTTATACATACATACCACCCTGCCGCACCCCTTTTGGGCGAGTCAGATAAAACAACTCTCCACAGCTTGCTTTTCACACAAACAGTATTCTTAGCTTTCCATTAGTCAACTATATCCTTTCAATTTTTGCTTTGTCTGCATATTCCTTGCATGCCGTTTCTTCTAGAAATTTGTACTTGTTTTGTAAGTTTCACTGTCAGAACACATTGCCTCAAGATGTTCAAACCATTTCAAGATTCCTTTCTTGATTTTACTTTTAACATCCAATTCTAATGAACAATTATCTCCATTCTGGTCATTGCTTCCTGTATGTTTTTTTGTAATATCAGATAATCTTTGCAAAACACGCTTTCTATCGCATTTATTTTGCTCCAATCACTTTCCTAAATTTCTAGGCACCACACCTTTACATCATGGTGGATATTAACCCACCACCATTTATTATTATTATTGTTTAATATTTTTCAATTGTTTTATAGGAAAATACAATTTTTATAAGGATTTTAATTGAAAAAATCAGTCTTAAATGAATTATTTAACTGATCCTATTTTTAATATTCAAAGTTATAATGCATTGGAAGTTCTATAAATTAATATTTAGTTCATTATTGTATTATGCATCGTTGACTAAAAATAAACAGAAATAACGATGAGGCATTTTTCCATTATCACCTTGAGTCATTGAAGATTAATTGCAGGATGAAGGTCTTCCTTCAACGATCCAATTCCTTCTCGATTCTCACCGTTTTTCAAACTTCAGGACTTTATCGATTCAGTGTAACGTCTTCATGTCTGCAATCGCAGTAATACTGTTGGGTGATATATAATCTTTGTTCTCAGTTAATTCTTCACCATTGGAATATAAACGAACCAATTTTTAATTACGTATTTTTAAAACTACGTAATAAAATAATTTTTTTATAATGTTTAAGAGAACCAAGGACACTAAAGTGGTAATTTAAAAAAAAACACGTTTTTTAAAAAAAATATCGGTCAGTAAAAATAAGATTGATAATCAATATAGTAAAATATTATTAAACATCATTTTTGAAAAAAAAAAAGATTTATAAAAATAATAAGTGCTCGAGAAAGCTGCAGTAAGTAGAAGCAAGTGATGATTTTGGATCTTTTTCCACTTAAATAAGATCTCTTAAGAGAAGGTGCTTGCTGAAGTGCTTGTAAATAATAAATAAGATACGCACATGTATCATAGATTCAGTATTTTGACTGAAATAAGATCCATTCACTAGTTGTTTGATTCATAAGTTGACGTAATACTGAAAAGCTTCCTAAATATGTTATCACTCAAAGAGTTCTATTAAAAAATACACATTTTTCATGAAAATTGGACATACTAGATGATATCTCTCACCCCGCGAAGTGTATAATGTACTTGTGATAGGGATGCCTCGCCGGCTCTTGGCATTCAGACGGGCAGTTCTTCAAATCCAATTATTGCTTCTCGCTTTGGGTGCATCTTCGTTTTGTCCCACATTTCTCCCTCCAGCTATTCTTGCCGGTTTTGTATAAGGATGGCCCTTACCACACGTGTTCTTTATTTTTTTGACTTCAATACTGATTCACGCGAAAGTGGGCAAAATATTTTTTTACATTAAGAAAGACAAACGATTAAATTAAATTTTGTTGTCTTATATATCCTCGGAAATGCTTTCAAAGAGTGAATCATGATAGTCACTTATTGGAAATGCTTTCAAAGAGTGAATCATGATAGTCATTATTGGAAATGCTTTCAAAGAGTGAATCATGATAGTCACTTATTGGAAATGCTTTCAAAGAGTGAATCATGACAGTCACTTATTGGAAATACTTTCAAAGAGTGAATCATGATAGTCACTTATTAAGTATGATTTGCAAGAATATTCCCTTCTGTGCAATTCGTTCAGTCTATTTGCAAATGAGTTTTTTGTTAATACATATTTATTAGAAATCCATTTATGTACTCGTATATTCAACAAATCAATACCTACTATTTTCTTATAAATTTACAAAAATATCTTTTTGATATATTGTAAAATATTTCTGGTAAAGAAAGAAAATAAATTCACACACAACAATACTAATGTATGTTATACAACGCACTGTACTTCCGCGCGGAAGGTCGTCGGTTCGAACCCCGCGCTGTGCTATTCCCCTCGAATGGCATAGGTATTTTTCCGCCTAGTATTTGGTGGTATAAGGAAATCTATGACTTTGGTCATATCTATTCTTTCAAAAAGAAAAAAAAACATGCCGGTGTGCTGCGATCATCCAGTACCATCGGATCCAGTACAACGGTGTGGCCGGTGAGTTTGCTGGTGTGTAACGGTTAACTCACTTAAAAAAAAAAACTTCACGGAAAAACTTCACTTTTCGATTGAATTGGCGTTGGAATGGCGAAGGGATCCTCGACTACGAGGTCCAGCAACGAACAAAGATGTTACACAACATAATAAAACTATTTAATTTTGATTTAGTTACTATATATTTGTTAATTTACTAACGACCATTTTCATGTTAGGTAAATATAAAGACAGTTTAAGATGTCAGTATGAAATATTTAATATAAAAAAAGAGTGGTTTAACTTTGAAATGTCTTTCTCATTTTGCATTATTTACAATATTCAAAAGATTAATAGAAACTTCTTTGGAACTCAATTATAAATTAACTTGGATCAAACCTAAGTTCAAATGATTAAGCAAATCAAAGATACAAATTAATTTTAAATTTAATATTCATTTTTACAACGACAGTTGAAACCAAAAATGCTTTTATATGAGGATCCATATGATTAATGAAATAAAAATTTCACAAAGATTTAAAGCTTTATCCGATAAAATATCATAAAGATTTAAAGCTTTATCCGATAAAATTTCATAAAGATTTAAAGCTTTATCCGATAAAAAAAATTTATTAATATTTAAAGCTTTATCCGATAAAATTTCATAAAGATTTGAAGCTTTATCCGATAAAACTTCAAAAATTCACAATCAATCTACAAGTGGAAGATTTCTTTGAAAACAGATGAAACGCAAAATTTACTAAACGTCGCAAAGATATGGCATTTACTAAATTATGTTATATACCAAAAAATCAATCGAAAATGAAAACATTATTTTATAAGTAAGTTAAAATAAAGTAATATACGAGTATATCAGGGAGTGTAAAGATATTGCATGTGATCTTTATTTATGAGTTTTGCTGCATTCGCATAATATAAAATGATTGACCTGAAATACTTAAAATATTGATAATGCATATTTCAATAGACTGGAAATAACCCCGTTTGTCCGGTTAGAACGAATTATTTTTACAACGGCTGTACTCGTATAGCAAGACTTCATAGATTGGGCAATAAATATGGGCATCCTATATATTTCCATGTGACTTTGACACCATACAAGAAAAAAATAAAGAAGCTTTTCTTGTCGAGATGATTCGAATAATTATGTTGCTTTACTTTTTTGTTTTGTAGGGCATATCTTCTTCTGGGGTTGCCTTTTCCATTGTATAAGTGTCGCGAACGGATTGATTTCAAACGTTGTCTCTTTGTATTCCATGTCTTAAGTGTCGCGAACGGATTGATTTCAAATGTTGTCTCTTTGTATTCCATGTCTTAAGTGTCGCGAGTGGATTGATTTCAAACTTTGCTTCTTTGTTTTCCATGTCTTAAGTGTCACGAACGAATTGATTTCAAAACTTTGCTATAAGTTCCTCAATGGGATGCCTTCATTACATATTTCGAACCTGTGTCTGAGGAATGTTCCTTTGGAGAGAAAATAACTTCGAGGTTGATTTCTTTTTCATTTAATACATTGGTTGTTTCAAATAAATTAAAAAGGGTGGGGTATTTTGATAGAGCTTTCGCCGTTTTTGATCTTGTGGTGTGGAATGGTATGCTTCCTAGTGTCAAAGATAATTGGCGTGTGTAGCTTTAGGAATAACTTGAAGATAACCCTTTTTTGGACGTTTTATCAACATTTATTAGTTGGTTTCAATCCTCTGTTAGAGCACCCTTGAGGAGAGTTTGCTCTCTAAACAGCGCTATATAAATGACGCTTTTATTATTATTACTGTTATTACAAAACGGTTTATATATTAAATTGTTATTTTTGTATTTTTTGTGCCAGAAAGATTTGATCGTTTAAATTAAGAAATATATACATATTTAGTAATAATAGACAATTTATAAAAAAAGACGAACAATAGAAAAAGTTATTGCAGATATTTTGGTATTTACTCGTATAACATATTCAGCATTTTATTAATCAGTAAACATTACAGTTGAAAGAAACCCTTGAGGGCCTTCATGATTCAGGTGAAAAGACAACGTGTTGACTGATGCAGGCTGTCAAATTAACCCTGACTGGTGCACCATTGTTGTAAACAAAAATTGCCTGAATGCCCACCATACTAGGTCTAAGACTTCAACCGTTTGTTGCACCGTAAGAGAAAGAGTATAATTAAAGTCATTATCTACGAGCAGATCGTTTTCCATTTTTTAGGGTCATGACCTATGAGGGGTTGGTCGTGTTGGTTGTGACTACATAAGTAGTGATAATTGATAGTTTGCATGCCAATGAACATACTTCTAGTTAATTTCTTCACTTGATCATTTCGCTTAGCCGTCCTCTACTACTTTTTTAGCACACTTTATATGACCACACTTCTCTAGGTTATCTGACTCATGTCAAGAAATATATCCAAAGCACCACTGGAAACATATTGAAGATAGTCGTACTGTCATATTTAACTCCTCGAGTATGGATACGGTCGTTCGTCCACACCTTACCAATATATTGCTGAACTAAATCCTTTTTCGAAAAAAATGTCTCTTATTCAGCCCGCTCTAGAGAAACGCGATACAGTGGGGCGCTTCTGTGGAAATTATGTATTCGGTTTGAGTGCCGCGCACGTTATGTATGCGAAATGTGACAGCGTGCCGGCAGTCGGAGCTTCTTTGGCCCTTTTGACAGCATATGCTTTCAGTGTCTTCTGAATTTTATAAGGCCTTTCTTTTTAATTTTAATACACACGCATACACTTGTTTATCACATCTTTTGAACATTTTGACAAAAGTTTGCAATCGCATAAAAAGTTTCTCGCATGATAATTGTGATTTCTTTGAACAGAAAGAGACTTTTCTGAATTTTTTTTCAAATTTAGTTATTTATTTCTTTGGAGACAAAAAAACGTTCCTGTAAAATGTTTTTTTGTTTCTTTTTTAACCCTTCCTGTCCAATGATGTGTAACTAGTACACATTGCTTCTAAAAACTTTAATATCTCAATAAATATAATAAATACTGGGTCCAGATTTTAGGTATTACTCCGTAATACATTTACGCATTGTATGAAAAAATAATATTAATAGTAATTAGCACTTATCGGCCGCATCAAAGATATTTTGTGAAAATCGGGAATAAATTCACCAATACAATCAAACGCGTGCCAGTGTGTGACGTAGGTATATTCATTCTAAAAACCGCTATGGAAGAGGAAGCGGCGCTATTCACGTCTCACTCTACTTCGGTATATGGGAACGAAAGAAATAGAATCTCAGTTCGCAGTTGTTCCTTCCTTTGAGGTATAACATACACAGTGTTAGTGTTCCGAGTTCCGTCTCAGTAGCTCGCGGGCATTCATACGAGGTGGTCTCTGCATCCGTTTTGTGAACGTCGGCCGATGTTTTTTCATGTTTTCAGCAATTAAATTTCAATTATTATCACTTTTGACTTCAACTTTAATTAATTTAAGCGATTGGATATGAATATTCTTATTTTTCCGATTTGAAATCGCTCATTTTTACATGTGTATTCATGTGTATTGAATAAACAGCACCGGAATGCACGATTTTTTTAGCACCGGAAGGGAAAGGTTAAACAAAAATGAAAATATTTTAATAAATAATAATATAACATTAAATTTGAAATACTTCTAGACAATTTATATGTCTGTAAAAACTGTTATTTACGTCTGAAAGCTTTTATATTGTTCAAACCTAATTTACTGTTGTGACTGTTAATAATTGTATTAAATTTTCATTGTATAAAGTATTACTTGGTAGACTTATTGCTACCTGACTATTTCCTCCAAACAACCAGAAATATGTTCAAGAGACTTTCATTGAAAACTTGACAGGAACCCCTTTTTAAAATAAAGGGGTTCTAGCAGAAATCTAACTCACAATTATGTAGTTAAAAAACAAGCGCTTTACCAACTAAGTTTCTTGTTATTCAGGAAAAGTTAATAATCCTTTGACTAAAATGAAGTTTCAGTCTCGATATTTAATAAATAATTACTATGCTATTCCTTTAATTATATTTATGACCACGACACTTGTTTTTAGCTTCTATCACAGGTTTATATTTAATCAAAAACGAAGGTAGAAACACGTGTTGAGTTAATAAGTGTTTGTGGTTGACAAAGCAGTTTCTTATTAAATATTCTACAAAATGGAGTTCCTTGAAGTTAAAGCCGAAACCTTTAGTTTTTATTTCTATATTTCTTCTGCTTCTACTTCTCCATCTCCATATATTTATAATTTATCTTACTTTACTCCTAATATGTAGAAATATTTCTTGACAAACATTTATTGGAACAACATGATGATGTATGATGACAAATCGCAAGTTATATCTCTATCTCATGCCCACTTAAACATGGGTAACCAAGTGAGCATACTTTATTTAAAAAGGGAAAACAAAAGGAAAATATTAATAAAAATAAATAACCACTCAGGCTTTTAAACCAAAGGGTTATTTAATGGGGCTGAAAACAATGTTTCTCGCATCTACTCTCTTTGGTATATTTGCACCACCAATGCATGAAAAAATGCCATACGAATGAAAAAACATATCAATTGAAAATAAATTAGATACATGCTTTCCAAAATATATACCACTAAAATTAAAAACCTTTCGGTTTGAACGAATTAAAATCAAAAGAAATAGAAACAAGATGTGGGTTTTACAAAATTCCAGTTGTTGGAATTCTGCACGATTATATTGGCATGTATTATATAAGGTGAGCGCAAGATGAGTGCCAAAACTCCTGAGTGCTGTCCAAAAATAACGACGTGTTGAATGTTGCAATGAATATTGAATGTTTTGTGATGGAAAAGAAAAATAAATATAAGTTAATTGTCACGGGGGATGAAACAAATGTTTTGTACCATGATCGTTTATCGAAAAGGGATTCGATGGAGTGGCGGCGTCCGGGATTACCACGGCTTAAAAAATCCAAGGCAACACAAGCCCATAATTTGTTTAACAATTGTCAGGTAATTTGACATAAAGGACAGGAACACTTCAGTTACTTACTGGTGAGTATTTTGCGTTATTAGTGTGCAAAATTAAATGATACCAAGAAAATAAAACGTCCAAGAAAGCTGTTAACAGACGTGATATTGTTGCACGACAATGCGCCAGTTGACATTTCTGTTACTGAAAAGGTAATCATTCTACAATATGGTTCACAAGAATTTAATCACCCACCCTATTAGTTTCAACTTAGCCCCAATGATTATTTTTTTGTTTTCAAAACTGAAATCCGATAATCGTGGATTTTTTCGAAAGTGACGAAGCGACGATCTCCGCAGTGTTAGACCATTTTGACAAAAAAAAAACTTCAGTATCCTTTTGAGAAATTAATTCATCGTTCAAAAAAATGTATCAAACTATGATACAGGGTGACTGTATTGAAAATTATTTTTAAGTTTCTTTCCATCGCCTTTTTATATCATTGTGTCTAAAACTTTTAAACCTAACTACGTATTCATGTTACTAATGTATGAATAATGTCAGTTGAATGCAGAAAAATATGACCTGAAAACAAATTAGGTATATACTTTTCAAAATATATACTATTTATTGTAAATAAAATATATCATAACTTTATTTTAACCGGCGATCGCATTAATATCAATACATTTGTTCCAGTTTTTAGGTAATATAGCGCAGATCTTTAAAAAACCATACAAACCAAATAAAAATAATTATTAAATTTATTTGTATCTTATAATGGGTCGTTCAAATTGAGCGGTTTTTTTAAATTCTTGGATAAAACACAGATGGCGTCGCGAACTTGTCTGAGTTTTGTAACATTTGAGAAGTAATGTATGGCATTTATAAAAATGGAGTCATATACAATATAACAACGCGTTCAAATTGACAATTATTGTATCTATTGTAATCCCCGAAAACGGTGATGTTAATTGGCCACCAAGATCATGTGCTCTGACACCGTTGAACTATTTTCTCTGGGGTTTCGTGAAAATCTAGGTCTATAAGAATGACACCCAATCAATTACTGAGCTGAAGGACGAAATTATTCGCATTATTGGTGAGTTAGAACCGCAATTATGTCAAAATGTCATCGAAATTTTTGACAAAAGAGTGTTCATCTGTGGAGCTGCAAGAGGTGGACATTTGGCTAATATTGTTTATTGTGTTTAAATGGCATACATTATACTTCAATGACCAATAAAAAGTTTTTTGAAATCAAAGCAAATTGTGTGTTTTATTCAAGAATTAAAAAAAATAATTTAAAAAACCGCTTAATTTGAAAGA